>JAUCMU010000046.1:14605605-14620446 GCA_032275025.1 Enteromius treurensis | reverse complement strand
TTGCATCTTTCCCAAAAAGACTCATGGCTGTATTCGATCAAAAGAGTGCTTCTACTAAATACTGAGCAAAGGGTCTGAATACTTATGGCCATGTGATATTTCACTTCTTCTTTTTTATATTTTTATATATTTTATATATTAATAAATCTGCAAAAATGTCAACAATTCTGTGTTTTTCTGTCAATATGGGGTGATGTGCGTACATTAATGAGGGAAAAAATGAACTTGAATGATTTTAGCAAATGACTGCTATATAACAAAGAGTGAAAAATTTAAGGGAGTCTGAATACTTTCCGTTTTCCACTGTATATAGAAATACAAACACGTGCATGTTTATATTTAAGAAAAATATGTTGTTTATCTATTAAATATATTTCAACTATACAATACGAGTGTATACATGTATGGGTCAAAGATGAAAAAGGGTTTAACCATAAAAATAATTAGTGTAATACTGATTTAAATTATTGTTCTTTTTCTCCCAAAAAATCTAAAGGTTTTCTGTTTAAATTAAGTTATGCAGTTTTGTTGTTAGTTTTCTGAGCCAAAAATAAATATAACACATGTTTCCCTGATTTATCCACTAATATGTCATTCAGTGTAACAATCTTGTCAGGCATATTTACAACAAAAAATTATTTATCACATTAAAGATGAATTACTTTCACCCTGAATATTTTTATCCTAAGTTATACCTATTTGTCAGTACGATTATTTGCTCAATTAAAATACAATAAAATGTAATGTTCTTCCTTATTCTTTTATATATTTTAATATGTAGCCTACAAGTCAGAATAAGCATGTTGTTTGAAACTTTAACATAAATATTGAGTGTAACATTATTTCAACCAAGTTTGGGCAATTTATTCTCCAAATACTTAACCTTTGAATCCTTAAAAGTAGGCACTTTACTTACATTTGATGTTTTTATGGACATAAAATCACTTTTGTGAATTTCTTTTAATGCAGACATCTTAACATATTTGACCCATGTAAATATGAAAGTATTTTCAAAATATATACTGCTTTGCGTGTGTATACATGCATAATAAATAAACACAGTACACTGACATATATTATGTAAACAAAAGCTTATGTTTAGTTGCTTCACTTTAATTGCATAGAAAAGGACTTAATACATTGCACTTTGAGTGCAATTACTGAAAATAAACAGAGAAGCCTGATAAAAATGATAATTGTAAATCAAAATATTTTAAATCTGACCATTTTCATTTTATTAAATGTTCATAATCAGATTAATTTTGTATACTTTAATTGAAAATATAGATAAAAAAATAGTTTCCCTTTGACCTTAACAGAAATTACAAGAGTAATCAAAATCTAGTTAAATCCGTTCCTGCACATGTTTTACTGGATATATTCCATGCATTATTTAACTTTGTTATTAATGTTAAATGTGTGCGCTGAGAGTGAGTCACGTGTTGTGCTGGATCAGCAGCTAATATACTGCCTCACCGAAACCATTCTTCAGTTTCGATGAGCTTTCCCTCGTCATACTGCCCTCTCGTGACAAATATTTCAACAGCAAGCCTTATACAGCACCATCATGAGGAACCCAATCAAATAATCTGACAGCTTTTATGATTATTACCGTTAATTCATTTGTCATTTCCTTTCACAGTAAATACATTTACAATGTTATAAAAGATTCCTGTATCTTTCTGTTTTCAATTATAATCATAATAATAAGTACGTTTGTTGAGCAGGAAATCAGTATATTAGAATGATTTGTGAAGAATCACGTGACTGAAGTATAATGATGCCAAAAATTCAGTTTGGATCACAGGAATAAATTATTTTGTAACATATATTCACATAGAAAACAGTTCATTTAAATTGTAATAATTTTTATAATTTAATTAATTTTTGTTTAAATAAATGAAGTTTTGGTGAGCCTTAGTGTAGCTTTTATTAACTTTTATTTACAGTAATTTTAACATTTTATTTAAAAATAGTTGTATTACCTGTTTCTGTTGCTCGCACCTGTTTTAAGTTACGTACAAAACCCAAAGTATTCCTGATCCACACAACAACTATAACAGTAATAATAATGACAGGATTTATTACATCATAGAAATCCAGCTAACTATAAAAACAATAATGGCCAATCAAAATCCATCCAGTTTAGGTGTTCATTTCTAAACATGTATCTAAATGCATAAAGAAGAGCTCTAGTTATAGCTTTGAGGACATCTAGTGGCCACTTCTGATATTTAACTGGTCTTCTGCTCTGAAAAGATATTTTATAAAGAATATTGTGCTAACTTGTATTAACATTTCTGGTAAAAACTAGTCATTTTGATTTAAATTAATCTACGAAACAAAACAACAACAACAAACAAAAAACACATGAATGGAATAGTTTATATTTTTTTAGAATGAAACGGTGTAATATTTCTGAATAGATAATGGAAAAAGAAAGAAAAAAAAGATGTGCATTTTCCTTGTAGTTTTCTGTGTGTGACCCTGGAGCACAAAACCATGACAATAGCACAATTGCTAACAATGCATTGCATGGGTCAAAATGATCCATTTTTCTTTTATGATAGTAAGTAAAGATCATGTCCCATTAAGCTATTTTGTACATTGTAAATATATCAATGTATTTTCTGACTGGTAGTATGCAAGAACTAAGAACTTCATTTGGACAACTTTAAGGGTGATTTTCTCAATATTTCGATTTTATTCCAGATTTGTATCTGGGACAAGTCTAACAAAGCATACACCAATGGAAAGCTTATTTATTCAGCTTTCAGATGATTTTATCAATCTCAATTTCAAAAAATGGACTGGTTTTGTGCTCTGAACCTGAACTGTCCTGAACCCACAGGAGTCTCTGGACAGCCGCTACCGTCTCCTGTGCAAACAGAGGGAGGACGCCAAAGACTTGAAGGAGAACCTGGACCGCCGGGAGCGCCTGGTCTCCTCCTTCCTCTCCAGACAGCTGACGGACACACAGCTGCAGGAGTACCGCCGCTTCATTCAGACCAAGGCCTCTTTACTCATTCGTCAGAAAGACCTGGATGAGAAGCAGCGTTTAGGAGAGGAGCAGCTCGGGGCTTTACTCTGCAGCTTCCCTCCATGAAACTCGTTCGATTCACAGAGACAGAGACCATACGTTTCGTTTGATATTTGTGCTGTAGTCGAGCCAATCTGCGTATCGTGTTAACCGCGGAAAAGCTTTATTTAAGATCAAGCTTCAAGCAGACGACTGACAGATCACAGATACCATCAAGACCAAAAACAGAAGAAAGAAGCACCTTTGATAATAAACCAACTCTATCCTAAGTGTTCGTTTGTAATGATTTCAGGGCTTCGTTATTTCATTCATGCCTTCTTGTCCTCTAATTTCATATCATGCTGTCTGTGTATTTAACGATCAAGTGCTTTTATTCCGTTTTAAAGATTATCTGGTGAAACTATTGAAGCCTGTGTGTTAATGAACTGCCATCATTCCCAGTGTTTTGGGAAAGTAATGCATTACAAGTAAGTGTTTTAGTCATGAATGAAGGAAAGCGCTCTGGCTCAAGAAC
The DNA here is from genome assembly GCA_032275025.1 of Enteromius treurensis. Classification (NCBI taxonomy): domain Eukaryota; kingdom Metazoa; phylum Chordata; class Actinopteri; order Cypriniformes; family Cyprinidae; genus Enteromius; species Enteromius treurensis. Next base: position 14,616,892 of record JAUCMU010000046.1, on the reverse strand, counting down.
AGGATAAAGGAGAAGAAATTGGATCACTCTTTTTAAAAATCAAACATATGTGTTGTGTTTACCTACAGTCATTCTTGCTTATTAGTATGATTGAATCGGATCATCCAAGGTCAGCAGCGAAGACACTGTCAGTCAATAAATGGATTGATTTTACTCATTCGAAAAAGTAGCTTATATAAACGACTCTGATTATGCAACTTGTATTACAGCTGCTGAAGTTACTGACACTAAACCCAGAGGAAAATGACTAAATATATAAAACAGCGACCACAGCAATATGAGAACCAGATGAAACCAATGTTCTATTAATAGAACTAATCAGTAATTGGTAAAAGATTAGCATTTCTTTATTAATGTAATATACTTGCAAGGCAACAATACAAATAAGAATGATTCAAAACCATACTGTGAAGGTTTGGGTTAAATGACTGTGAAAACTGAAATATGGGAAAGTGTTGAATAAAGCAGAAATAAAATACTTTACCGTAATTCAGCGTTCTAAAAGAATCAGAATACTTTGTGCAAAGATGTAGTTTTATTGTGCAACATTTGGACATTTTCCTAAAAGTTGAGAGTATTTGATATGCATCGGTCTGAATTAATATCAGAAGTTTTATAGACTTGGGATCAGGGTCAGAACAAACCCTAACCTGAGCCTTTAATACGAGTGCAGCACTGCCTCGCAAATAATTCATGAATCATTCCTCCGTTCAGCTAGTTAATAAACAGAAAACAGTCTCTGTTGGAAAGGTATGAATCTGATGTTCAACAGCTGTCACTGACAGAGTCGCTGCTTTGCTCTCTGGCTTAATATTCAATTTATAGGTTATACATATACAATTCATGCTTTATGTGAAGATTCATAAAATTGCAGTTGCTATATTGTAATGGCAAATGGCAAAATTAAGTACCAGTACTGATCTCAGTGATGCTTGCCTATATTAATAATTGGCCAATAAGATGCTAGTAAACACATATTCAAATATACCTTCAATACGCCATGCTGTTTCTACATTAACCGCATAAAATGAACATGCATGTTCACACGTCCTGAAAACAATCAGATCTAGTTCATCAGTGAGTGCTGCCATCTTGTGGTTTTCTGAGTCTTGTGGTTTTTAAATTTTGATGTTTGCAGCTCATTGTCACGTGGAATGCATACGTTCCATTTCCTTTATTTGACCTTGAATAAAGTTGGTAAATGCCATACTGCACACTCACCTTGCATCTTAAGTGTTTGTTTCACAACTGGGCAGGTAATATTTTTTGGTGTATCGTGCATCAAATCAAATCTTTCTGTGAAAAGGCTTTGAAAGAACACAATTGTGAAAATCTGACCTTCATGAATGAAAATAACTGTTGATTTGTTTTTGCATATAAACATTTAAGAGGAATTTCCCCCTCATGCATCTGTGGAGATATCGTAATGTTCTGCTAAAAGAGAGGACAGCCTGTCATGCATGTCAAATCACATGTTGTAATGAATGCTCCGGGAGGAACACGTGACCCGTCTCAAGGGCAGAAGGTCTCTGACTCCAGAGTTTTTTCCCCCACTGTGTTGTGGGAACAAGAAGAGATGCAGCTGTAAGCAAAACTGCTCACTTACTATCTTGTCATCCATGAGGTCTTAAACTCTCCGCACCGGTTTCATTTCCTCAATCTAAATTATGGCTTTTCTTGTTAACCACTACTGATCTCAGATCAGCTAGATGACCTCTAACCCCGACCACATCTAGTCAGCTGTGTGTGAAGCCGCTCACAAGAGTCTGAATCTCCTCTTATTCATCACAACAATATCAGATACACAAACTAAATAAAAAAGTGCAATTCATCTTTGAATATGAAGACATTTTTTGGAATGCATTTATTGTTTATGGCATTACAATATAAGATCCTGTAATCACAGGTTTTCTATGATCATGGCAATACAGGGTTATGCAAAAAAAGCATGTTGATCAGTATAAAACATGACCAGAATGTGTTCAGATACTCGTTACTCATCTACATTAATAACAAAAATACTCTTCGATTTTTCCCGGCTTGTCACGACACATAAGTGAACATGTGCAAACATGTGATGCTTAAACAGTCAGAACTGAACAATTCGGCCGCTCCCGATGAGTGACGCTCCCTACACCCCGAGACAAATAGCCCTTATAATCACCTCATGATTTACAAGCATCATATTATACTATATTGCAATACAATACACTTGTAGTACACAACCGTTTGCCAATGTTTCTAGAGTCTTTTCTGCTCACCATGGCTGCATTTATTTGATTAAGTAAAACAGTATTATTATACTATATGAATATAAAATGTAATTTATTCCTGTGATCAAAGCTGATCATTACTTCAGTGTAATAGTGGCACAGGATCCTTCAGAAATCACTCTGAGATGTATTTTGAAGAACAGATGAACAACATATACATGAAACAGACATATTTGGGGCTGATTGATTTAGACCACAGTCAGTCATTAGGGGTGATTTTAAAAACAATTGCTTTTCATCGATGTATGGTTTGTTAGGATAGGGCAACATTTGGCTGAGATACAACTATTCGAAAATCTGAGGGTGCAAAAAAAAAAGTCCTCAGCAATGCATAGTACTAATCAAAAGTGATACATTTATGGCAGGCAAAAGTAACACAATATCTTTATGGAGCGTGAGCTTTACTTAATATCCTTAATATGATTTTTGGCATAAATAAAAAATCTCTTATTATTGCTACAAATATCCTTATAACTGGTTTTGTCCTCCGGGGTCACAGATATTGTCTCCCAAACATACATCTACTCTCAGTTATGAAAAGGCATCAGACATCAGCCTCATTCTATGCATCACTGGCTCGTCCCTCTCTCTGCCGCCGTCATTGACGGAGATGAACTGGTTTCTCGCCTTGCTCTTTTTCTTCAGCCCCACTGGATGAGCTAAGAGTTGACCTATAGAGTACTTCGGTGCATCATACTCTTCCCTGACCTGAAGATGCGCCTCCCGGTGCACAGCTTTCGGGTCTTTGAGAAGCTCCCTCAGCTCTCTGGACACCTCTTTGTCCAGGTACTGGTAGGGTTTCTTACCGCAGTTGTCTCTTATGTTCGCATTGGCCCCATACTTACGGACTAGAAGGCGAATCAGAAGGTCCTGCCGGTGGATGACAGCGATGTGAAGTGGTGTGTAGCCACCATTAGACTTGCCATTGACATCCACCCCATAATCGCTGTTTCTAGACACATTAATTATGTTACACACCATTTCATCGTTTCCACTCTTGACTGCCCAGTGCAGGGCCGTGAACCCTGACATGAAGTCTTTCTTCTCTGCAAGCTGGGCGTCTTTTAATAGCATGCCGTACACTTGATCCCACTGCCCGGCTGCACACTTCACCAGCCACTCGTGCTCCAGCAGGCACTGGTGCGAGTCCTCTGCTTGTTTCGGGGGCTTGAAGTGTCTGCGTAACATCGGCGAGGCTCCAGCGCTGACCACGCTGTCCGTTCTCCTCTTACTCGGAGGCGAAGGCTGAAACTCTTGTCCCAAGCTCTCAGTGTTAGGCTTCTTGTAACGATGACCCAAGTCTGTTTGGGGCATTCGTAGAGGTAGAGCATACGGTTTGTTTGTGCTTGCTTCTTTCTTGACCGGTGCAGGCTTGTCATCGGGGTCAGGCTTCAGCGGGACGGTGAACAGTAAAGACCTTTTAGGTTTAAAGTCCACATTCTTGCTTCTTTCTAGTGCAATCTCTATCTGAGAGAGGTCAGCGCCGCCGTCCGAAGCCTTTGACGAAGATCTGCTCAGAGCTTTCTTCTCAAACTTCTTACCTTCTGCATTTTGAGTGGATTTTTCCTTCTCGTCTTCTTCTGGATGTGATCCATCTTGATCGCACTCTTCTTTTGGAGCGTTTTCCTCACTTGAGGCTTCTAGTAAATGATGGTACACTTTCTTCAGCACGATATACTTGCCATCCTGGAAATCTTTCACAACAGCGATGTTGTTCACAAAGGTTTTGAAGAGATCTCTGTTCTGTTTCTTCTCCGTCGGATCACTGCAGTTCAGTGTCTCTTTGAACTTGTTCAGCAGGTCCGAGTTTTTCACCCTTCCTTTGCCTTCTAACAGTGTGTTTAAAATCGTCTCTTGAGTCAACGCCATTTTTTTTATTTCACCCGAAATATAAACATACTGTAGATCGACGTCTCTCGAGGACACCTGGACTGTCGCCACGCCCTTACCTGTTTTCCGGAATTAATGCAACGACACGTAAAAAAAAAAAAAAAAAGTAAGACGTGGGTGGGGGCGGAGCTATAAAAAAGTTTTAAATGTAGTCTTTTGTTTACTTTAGCTTCATTTGTCAAAGATAAAGGTGTTCAGCTGAGCCAGTAATTGTTAAATAATTTAAGAGCCAGTAGCTTTTAAATAATTGAAAAATAAGATCATATCCCTGTTAATCCTAAAATGATCAAAATCTGCAGTTTGTAAATTATTTGTGCTGTCCCATGCGAGTGTGCTTGAACGAATATAATGAATTAATATATTTCTTTATTTAGAAGCTCTACCTTGCCGTGTCTTAAGAAAATACATTCCTGAAGTCAGTTTCCAGGAAGAAGCCATATTGGTGCTTTTTTTATGTGAAATTACGAATCCTAGTATGGCGAAATATAATCTAATGAATATTAATTAGGTGCTACAGGAACATCCTGAACTGTCTAGTGACGTCACCTAGTTAATATTCAAAAGCCAGCGCTTCGCCAAATGCCAACGGCTGTGGGTGTGGTAAGATGCCTTGGTTCGGCCTTTCAGCCAATCAGCGAGGAGCGTCACATTGCGTCATTTAAATTCGTTAGCACGGCCTTCACCTTAGTACGGTTCGTAAATTCTCCATCCCAACCACAGTGTGTGTGTGTGTATATGTTTGTATGTGTGTGTGTCAGCGGACGGTGAGAGAGACGAAGGCAGGCAGCTCCCTTTCGCCTTATCTAAACACATACATTCCTCATCATGGCGGCCACGGATGTAGACATATTTTCTGTAAGTACCCTTTTCAGTCAGTTCTCCCACCCAGAGAGCGCTTTTCGCTCAGATGTACTCAGTCGTCGCATGTTTTCTGTAATGAATTGGGACTAGCACGAGCGCTACTCTAGCTTAGCCCAACGGACTCTGTCTACACTGAGCAGCAGTAACGTTAGTGCCATCTAACGCTGTGTGTGTGTGTGTTTACTATCTGTCCCAATGAGCTTATTTTAACCTTATAATCCAACATTGTTCGTGTCTCGAATGTTACTTGTGATCACATCTTTATTTACCCTAGGGGTTGATACAACCTACAATAACAGATTGCGGTTAACTGTTGGAGAATGTCTGCAAGACTTGATCATATCAATGCTTGTTCACTCATTTACCGCTTTGTTGACACCTTTAGTTTTTAACTGCACCCAAATCCCAGTTGAAACATCACTACAGCGATGAACAGCCGTCTACGTTCTCACCACAGTTTGTAAAGTTTGGGGCCAACATGTGGCCCTTCAGCCTGAGATCACAGATAAAAGGAGGATCATCAGGGGTCTGCTGATATCTGATGGTCCCCCAACTGTGGGAATAGCTGAGAACCTGGCTGATGGTGTGGACGCAGTAAGATTTTAGTCCGTCTAAATAAAAGGAGAAGCAGGATGCTGTTGATAAGCCACGGCGATGAAAAGACCTTTGTTTTGGATGCTGTAATCTGGTGTCACCAACAGGCTTCTTAACTTCCTTGATCTTTCCTAATGTCCATAAACAAGACTTCCCTGGTCAACAAGCTTCACCAGACGACAAGCTTGGCCGATGCTATTTCTAGGGGAGTTCGAACTGATTTATGAACTTTGCGTTTTGGGTGACATTATCAAAGATATGTCATGAGCACTGATCCATCACTGTTTTTTTTCAGAATGGATGAATAGGAAAGTGCTTTGGCAGCTAGTTTGTGTTAGAGAAGGGTAATAGTAGCTGTTTATAGTCTGCAGGGCAGGGTAGATAATAGCTCATGTAGAAGCTGTGGAAGTGAAACATGGTGCGTTGCCTAAAAAGTCTCTGAACGTTTGAATGCAAGTATTGTTTTAACAACATGTGGGTTAAAGAATTGTAAGTGCGCTCTAAAAGTCAATGCCTTTTGATTAGAGGTTTGTGTGGGTTTAGGGGCCATATTGATGAACTGCATTGAGCCGTGGAGGGTCAATTTGAATTCTAATTACATAATGGGCAAAAAAAAAAGCTTTGAGGGACAGTTCACCCAAAAATGATAACAGTCAACGCTGACACGCCCTCATAACATTTCATAAGTGGCATAGTTAATAATGCCTCTCTTTTAATCTGTGCAGTCAGTACAGTCTTGTTACTGAAAGATGCTGAGGATTGGAACAAGACGGTCCTGTTTAACGTTAATTTCATTTATTATAATCATACTTTAGTTTCAGGGCAGGGCTGTTGTAGTTGCTGGAAAGCTACATGCATTTTGCGATGAGTCAACATCCTGTTCGTGCTTGGATACCACTGACATTAATAAACACCAGCAGCATCACATGATTCAAATGATAGAGGACCCTTTTTAGCAAGAACTGCCTTAAGGGTGTGTGCTGTAATTCATGCTTTTATTAAATATAAAACTTTACACACAGATGTCAGAATGCATGCACAGTCCGCTGGGGTTTCTTGAAGATCTCTTATAGAAAAGGCAGATAAAACCTAGAGTCTGCTGTTTTGTTTCGAGCAGATGCCATACTGTGACCAAATCTAGACCATCTGCATTCTTCTCGGCATCGGCCACTCCTCCTTCCATATCAGATGGGATGCCAGCAAAATTTCCGATGAGGGTTGTTGTGTATGTTTGCTGAAGTGGGTATGTTCAGGTGTATGTAGGGGGTGAGAATGGAGCCGGCCCAATTTGGCTCTTCTCCACTGTCATTCGGAGCACCCATCTGCCATCGTCCCAGACTCTGCTATAGATTGTCCATTGGATGGCGCTGCTCCAAATGATCTGATTTGTCTTGAGAAAGTCTTTAACCTCATCATTTTCCAAATCTGTGGTCAGCAGTAATGTTTTGAAGCCTAAAATTGGTACACTGTCCTAAACATCTCTTTTAAGGAATGATGTAAGTCAGGGATGTTTTTTTGGACGGGCCGATTCTTCCGCAGAGTAACGCGTGGAATGTTCCTCCGTTTGCACACAGCTCTCAGTGTTCTGTCAGAAAGCATAGGCCTGTCGCTGAGAGGGCGGGTTGAGAAAATATTGTTGTGTGGCCCAAACGCTGCTCCATTTCCTCTTGATCTACTGCCCCCTGAGGGGAAATGTTCCCCCTACGGCGGGGGCATTTGCTATCAGCCCCTATATGGGCATTGTTCAGGCCTTCCCAAGTTTTTTCTTTTTTCCCTCCTCCCTCCGGCCTGCCTTGTTTTCCAAAAACGCTTTCAGCCATTTCCCCTTCACATCCTAATGCTGGAGCTCCCCTTTAGTGCCTCAGCTTTGAAATGACACAGGTTTTTCAGTCAAAATTCCTTTTGTGCCTGATGTGTGTTACGCAGGCTGCTTCCCTCAGTAGCGCTCCGTGATCGTCTCAGTGACATCATTCACCAAATATGCGCCTGCATTGGGAAATAAGACGAAGCCAAACAATGGAGGAACGCATTGATTTCACAGGTTTAGGGCGCTCATTAGTGTGATCAAAGCTTTTAGATTTTTAGGAATGTAATTTTGAGAAAGGCTTTGAAAGACCGGATTGTGTAGAAAGGGGCATGGTGTAAAGTGCACGTGAAAAGCACTTTCTATACGCCTGCCATTGATTCTTTCATGCATGTTTTACTTTTTTACAACCGTTTGATCCTGTAATGTTTAATTAAGATGTCTTAATCTGTTTGATGAAATGCTGGATAATGTAGTCTACCAATTTCAAATGCATTCAGATCTACGTCCAAGCAATCAACGGCTGACGCATAGTCCTGCTCTGCAATCGTTTCTTTTCACTCATCTGTTTCTCATGCTACTTCTGTTACGTACACTTTGATTACCGTCTACTGTTACTTGAAGTCTGTCCGAAGCACAAATAAGGCTGCTGTCAAGTCAAACTGCTGTAAAAGAAATTGCATGTTGGATTCAAGTTTGTATACTGAGGCATGAAGCATGTTTTTACGTTGATATTGCTGATATTATAAATGCACTGCATTTAAAACAAAAAAGTCAATTGACAGTAAATAAAATTGCATCAAGTCAGATAAAACGGTGGTTTTAAAACCTGGAAATCACGTTTTACTTGTTTGATCCAGGTGCAAAGTGTCAAATTCTGCATATAAATATTAGCTTAATCAGCCAAACACGTACTATGTGCTATAACATATAATGTAAGCCCATATTTATCAACCAGTGTGAGCTTTACTGTGACTGAGGCCAATACGAACAACTAGAAAGTGGGTATGGTGGCTAAAATAGAGTTGTTGTTTTTTTTAATGTGATTTTGTTCTAGCAATATAGATGCATGGCATTTCTGAATTATTATAATATAAGACAAAATGTGCATTATTCATTGACAATGCTAATATAGTCAGTGCTCTGCTTAAATGGCCCTTTTGCTGATTTATTGGCTTGACCAGTACTCCAAGCCTTTTTGTTGCCTTGTCCTTTATTTCAGTCCATGCTAACCTCAAGGACAAAATCTCTGATTCCTTCCTAGAATGAAGAAAAGCGAAACCTCAGCCTTGGCGGTCATGTTGGCTTTGACAGTCTGCCTGATCAGCTGGTCAGTAAATCGGTGACTCAGGGTTTCTGCTTCAACATCCTCTGTGTGGGTAAGAGACTATGAACAGCCCATTAAACTGTACACTAGCTCTAATCTTGTGGTGGAAATGCTAATCAGGCATTCTCTTAACGTCAGGTGAGACGGGCATCGGCAAGTCGACATTAATGAACACCCTTTTTAACACCATGTTTGAAAACGAGGAGGCCAGCCATTACCAAAACGGGGTTTACCTGCGGCCCAGAACGTACGACTTGCAAGAGAGCAACGTCCACCTAAAACTGACTATCGTCGACACGGTGGGCTTCGGGGACCAGATCAACAAAGAAGAAAGGTACAAAAACTGCATAATGCCTTGGCCAGCATCGTTGTTTTGCGCTGACAAACCAATAGTGTACATACAAAAGCAGTTTTGCTAGAATGTGGCTTCTGACCCTCTGAACGTTGGCTGTAAAGACAGACCGATAGGCAGAGAGACTCGCTTGTTTGAAGTAGTTGGGAACGGGTCCAGATATTGCGTCTTTTGGGAAAAATGCATCCAGAACGAGACAGTGTAGGCCCTGAAGTCTTACAAGCAATGCATGCAGGGAAAACTGCCCAAGAAGTCAAAGGACAAGGTCAGGCAGTGTAAACATGGTCCGGTCAAGTCCACACAGCTGCGTCTCTCTCGTTCTCATCATTAGAAGAGATGATAAATCTTGCATAGAACTGATTACTTGTGTCTGTTTTCTTCAGCTATAAACCCATTGTGGACTATATCGACACACAGTTTGAAAACTACCTGCAGGAAGAGCTGAAAATAAAGCGTTCTTTATTCAACTACCACGACACCAGAATCCACATCTGCCTCTACTTCATCGCTCCTACGGGACACTCGCTCAAGTCTTTGGATTTAGTCACCATGAAGAAGTTGGACAGCAAGGTAAGTGCACACCGCTGTGGGCAATTTTTTTTTTTTTTGCTGGTTTGACGGCTCAACAGACGTACTAAATATAGGATACTTTGCAAGTATGTGAACGTTCTACCCTACACTACCTTCTTTCAGTTGAAAGTATTAAAGTGGCTCGCTCACATTAGCCTCACAGGAAACACTCACCAAGACTGTGCAGACCTTAAATAAACAATGTCAAGATACGATATAGTCATAGTGTGTTTTCAATAATCATACTCTTTAAAGTTACAATCATAAATACGTAAATGTTATAATGTATTAGAATGTATTGTTTTAGGATTATTCATGATTGCATATTAATTATAAAGTCATTTATAATGCCTCATGCTTTGATTATAATGCCTTTATACCACCCTTATAATGTATTATAAATACAGGCTTCATGTATAGCGTTACCAATTGTTGTTATTAAACATACATACAATATGTTAATATCTAGAAATTGTGTAAGACTGTTACATACATATATATATATATATATATATACACACACACACACAGGGTGTCAGTTCTGCTGTACTGATGGGAGTATTGATAATCCTTAAATATGTGAAAATGTAGGACAGTGGGCCGGGGCTTCTCTCTGTCTAGTGGAAACAGAGCCAATCAATTTTTCATTTCATCAGAAAGTAATAGCATGAAGGAGAGTAGAGCTCTGGGTTTCTGTTTTTTAGGAGATGCACAGATGGTAATGATGTGGCCCCAGGGCCCCATGAACACAAATACACATTAAGCCTGGGAAACGCTCCATTTTTCTGTCTGCCATTAGATGTCACATGATCAAGTGTTTTACAGAAAGCATGCGTGTTTGTAATTTGTACAGCTAAGAGTTTTGCTCACATTGAAGTCACTTCAGGCATCTCTTTACACAGCTGCTCTCTGCCTGCTCAGACGGTAATGCTGCGTAAAAGCCAGACTAAATGAAGCCAGCTCTCTAAAGCTCAGCCCCTCAACCAATGATTCTTGGGCAAAGGACAGAGACGGTTTTGCAGTAAAAGTTCATTTCTGAATCTCGGTGAAACTCATGTAGCCTGACTTATTACTGGTGTCATATTTAGCAGGAGATCTTTTAATTGCATGCTTCCTTCTAGCCCAGCTCATCTCTAATCTAACTGCAAGCTAGCCAGATGTGGAGCTAGAACATATTATGGGAAATGTACTTTTTTTCTTTTTAGGTGAACATCATTCCTATTATCGCTAAAGCCGACACGATTTCTAAGAGCGAACTACACAAGTTCAAAATCAAAATCATGAGCGAGCTGGTTAGCAACGGTGTACAGATCTACCAGTTTCCCACAGACGACGAAGCCGTGACAGAAATCAACTCCTCTATGAACGTGAGTCTTACCATAAACATAAACCACAGCAAGACATTGTTTAATTCAGTAAAAACTGTTTATTGCTAATGTAAGTGATGTCCTAACGTTTAATCCAAGTCATGTATTCCAGCCTTTACTCCTCCTTCTACATTACGTTATTTTTCATCTTCATTTTTAATTTCCATTAACAAAGGGTGCTTTCACACCTGTGGTTCGGTTCATTTGGTCCGGACCAAGGGCAACAAATGATACATTGTAGCATTTTTC
>JAUCMU010000046.1:14579940-14598960 GCA_032275025.1 Enteromius treurensis | reverse complement strand
ATATATATATACACACACACACACATTGACAAATGACAGTTTTTAATAAAAGAAAAAAAAAATACTAGCCAACTAACACAATAATAAAATGTCCATTGTTGCACAAAGCCTTTCATATAATTTATATATAAAAATTTTCTTGGTTTAATCACTAGCAGTTTCCCAAAATATTTCACGAAGCATATCAATCTCCTAAAAGCTGTAGGATTAGTTGTTCTTCACTACCTGTGCTTTCCTCAGCAGGTCGGTAAAAACTGAGAACCAATCCGGCGTCAGCCTCTCCAGCTCCAAAGTGATGATGGCCAAAGCCAACATGGAGCCCTTGAACTGCCAGAGCTGGTGGCAGGCCATACAGTGCTGCACCTGCCTGGTCCACAACGACGCCTGGAGGCAAGGTCTCTTCTGAGAGCCGGCCAGCATCAGCTGAGGATGCCCGGACATCAGCAGGCCGTGGAACTGAGGGAAACAACAAACCGCTTAACCAACGGAGACAAGGCCATCAAAAAAACCTAAATCACTTACAGAGGGTGTGTATCTGTACTCTCTAGAAACGGTTTCTGTGTAAGCCCTTCATAAGTGAAAAATGTGCAATTGAGTTCAATATTATATAAATAACATAAGCCTCTCGGTCTGATTCCCAACACAGATGCATGCTTCCTCAGCGCAGGCCATTCGGTTAACATGAAAGCCATGCACAACCCACCAAAATGATTTTCTCTTTGGTGTTTGGGAACTGATTCCCTGACTGATTTTCGATTTAACACCGAGGGAAATAAGAGTTTGCCAAACGGACAACTGATTAGCATTCGCAATCATTGAGTAGTACAGTAATGTGCACTTATGAAACCAGGAAGATTCATTCAAAGATACATAAGGCCAATTCGGATTTCACTGATGCACATGTTTTCTAGCTTCATCCGTTTGGAAAAAGAAATAAGCCATGTTCATGAGTTCAGGGTAGTACTACACATTGCCTTGTGGAATGTTTCGTGAAATGTTTACTGTGGAAGTGTGACTTTCCTTCGTATCTACGGCTGTACGTGTGAGCGTTTACTTCTCCAAGAGACTGGCGAGTCGCATGGACCTTGTACGGTGATATATTTAAGGTATTCTTAATTGTGGATATTTATTTGGTAAGTTTTACTGAAATTTATTTTTCTATGCTATTAGATATTTTTTCATTTCACAAGCAATTATATTTAATTATTCTATGTGTTATAGACATCTACATATCTATAAAATGACCTATATAGGGAGATCTCTCAGAAACGTCCCAAAAAATATAAGGCATATGCATAAAGAAAAAGCATTTTAGGACCATAAAGGGTTGTTTTTTTTTACATTGTCTTCATTTATCATGATTGGTAAAAAAATAATGCTGCTGAATAGTGATAATGTCACAAACAATTTTTTTGCATTACATCATTACATTAAGCATCATTCCAAAATATTTCCTGGTAAAACACATGAACATTTTTCTTTCTTATTTTTTTAATAAAAACAGAAAAAGGAGGGGTTTTATTATTATTATTATTATTATTATTAAAACTGCCAATTTTGGAAAATTATAGGAAAAGTCCATACGAAACACCCTAATGGTCCTAAAACAGGCTGTGTTTTCTTTATCCAAAATTTTGATTTGGGGTAAGAGAACCACCATGTTTCATGAGTTTCTCCCAAATTTTACATTTAATTTTCTTAACTAAGAGATTTTCTTTAAAGCATCAGGATTTTTTGGTTGATTTTAAAAACCACAGAGGTATTTTAACAGGGTCTCGTTTCACATGCTTTAAATTTCTAAAAGCTATTTTATGGCTGTCCGTAGTGTGCCAAAACAGCAATTGCTCTCCATTTGTTAACTGTTAGTCTGACCGAGGCTAACAGCCTCCTGACCATGTTTGTGTCACACTAACTTGTGCAAAGAACGTCAGTCATTTTTAGACATTTCGACTGAACACCACCAGAACAAGACAAAGCAGCATATAAAGATACATTACATTGTCAAAAGTATTGGCGTCCCCTTCTGATGAGCAGGTTTGACCACTTTGGTCATTTCCATGAGTACAAATCTTAATGTTTAACCAAATAATGATAGTCTAGGAATCTGTGCGCTACCAATTTAACAGCAACAGTTTGGACAGGTCCCTTTCCTATTCTAACATGACAATACCTTTGTGTATACGGCAAAGTTCAAAAAGAAATTATTGATTGAGTCAGTGTGGAAGATCTTGACTGGTCTACAGAAAACTCTGGTGTGACTTTAAATGAGCCAAAAACTCAAATGACTTCTACAAACTATATGGACAAAAGTATTGGCACCCCTTCTTTGGAGCACTTCCAAACCCGGCACAGCATCAATTTATATATTAAAAAAAGAAATAAAGTCACAGCAGAGGTTTCTGCAGACCAGTCAATCATTTGTTTTTGAACTTTTCCTTATACACCGAGGCATTATCATTAGAATAGAAAAGGGTCTTGTCCAAACTGTTGCTATAAAATTAGCAGCACAGTTCCCTTGAATATCATTATATGATTAAACACAATGATTTGAACTCATGGACATGACTTAAGTAGTCAAACCTGCTTAATAGAAGGGGGTGCCAATACTTTTGGCAGTCAATTTGTATTTGGAGATGTTTTGCAGGGTTATCTATCTGCTTTACTACTTAAGTACGAGTCAGATTAGTGCCTTGGCCTAATAACTCATATTGCCCTAAAAAAGCGATTGCCATGCGGCTGCAGATTTCCACATGCACAACATCAAGGACCAAATGACAGTTTTTGCTAATGTTTGCATCCAAAGGGTTGTATGATTTCTGATGACTCACAATGTGAACGAAGTCCATCGGCGTGGCGATGTAAAGGTCCCAGTGCAACTTGTTTAAAATGACTCGCTCCATGCGAAGAATCTCAGCTGTAGAGAATCTGCATCTGCTTTGCTCCAGCAAGTCCGTAACCGATGCGATCACCTGTTCACCAACAAAACAGAACAATAAACATGCTGGAATGGTTAAAAGTGGTCTCTGTGGTTTTTATGCTACAAGAAAAACACAGCTTGCCTCATCTTCCTCGTTGACTTTTGCAGCAAGGATAAGAGAGGTGATGGCCATGCATTTGAGATATTTCCACTGAGTCTGCAAAGAAAAAGGAGTTATCTATGCCGTTAGTCTTGGAAAGGTGTACTTGTTTCACTTACTTTGACTGTTGCAAGCAGGCTGTTGAGAACACAGACTCCCAAAGCGTATGTCTCAGAGGAAAACTGAAATGCGCTACTCATTTCACGCAACCACACGATCACCTCATGGTACTGAGGTGGGCTGATATCTGAACCCTGAAAGCATGCAAAACAAATGTTGAGCTGACGTTTGTTTCTGACACCTGTGTAACCTCCTGAGAAGACCGGCTTGGACCGCTCAGAATGAATGATTAAAGCAGTTCAGAAGCCTGCAAATGACAAAAATATGCTTTTACCTGAATGCACCCGTTTTTAAGGACTGGTGCTTTCCAAAGACGCATTTCTCTTGCAAGGGTGTTGAGCAAAAGGGTGCCCAGCCGCCGATTCTCTTCTTCATCAGGCAGTTTCATGGCTTTTTTTCGAAACTAGCCTTTTCCACTGGAAGCAATGCCAGACAAAGAAATGCAGTTTAGTGATTAAGCTTTTATGAACTTTCATGCAGGGAACTTCTGCAGTGCGAGATTTGTGAGATTTTAGTAGTGCATTTGGGAGTTTGAGATGCTGATTTTGGGGTGCGTTCAATGCAAAATGGTCCCAGCAACAGGCCTACAGCACAGTGTTTACAATCAAGGTCTACATTTTAATAAAACGTGTTGGTATTCACAAAATTAAACAAATGCACGACATTTTTAGGTGCTTACACCGCGTTGAGCGTTTTAGAACGCCCTATTTTCATCAACTAACATTAGCAAACAAAGACAAGGAAACTTAAAAATACCTTTGAAAAAATAAACACTGCTTCTGTTATTGGCGTCCACTGCATAAATGTGCAAATGTGCATTCCCCCATGTCTAAAAAAAAGAGCGCAATGCTTTACACAAGAACGAAAAAGATCTCAAATCGCTTCATTTAAAAACGACAGAAGCTCAATACAACACGAGCAGGTGTAAAGCAAGTTATATACTTACACTTGAGCATGGAATGTCGAATTAGTATCACCTTTGGAGAATGTGAGAAAAGAAAAGTCGTACAAAGCGTCAACACAACAGTTCCTTACAATCTGTTTTTGAACCGCTCGACTCCGCCCACGTATTTGAGCACACGCGGATGCCACCGCCCACGTGTGACATCACGATATATTGATCCCGCCCACACACTCGTAACCCACGTACTGAAGAACTGTGTTAGTGGGTCGCACATACGGGTTCTTATCGTAATATCATTAGGATACGAAGGAACGCAGCCTAATCAAAATCCAAAAATAAATTAAACCTACATTTTATATTTAAAAAATGCTCATAATCAGATTATAGCTAGTTACTTTTTATGGATTTCATTCACACAATGACAACACATTTTTGTGTCAATTATTTATTTTTATTTTATATTAATTTTTTTCTTCTTTTTCTGTAATTTATCTATATATGCCACTTCGGCAGACATTTATTCCAAAATAATATGAAAATACTTTTTTATTTGTCTGCTGTTATTTTTAACTTACCATTGAAATGTACACTTTTTAATGCCATATTTTGTAATACTTGCGTTTATTTTTATGTTATTTATTTATTTTTGTAGGATCTATCGTTTTCTGAACCATTTGTATTAGTTTAAAAACCCCGATGGCAGGCAAAGAATGTAGGCAGAGCAGTAGGCAGATTCTTGTTGCTTTGAGGTTATGACGGATTATTTTACATTCATGCAAATAAATAAAGAGTTAAATGCGAACTGGGCTGTTTAATTAAGTATAGCATTTTAATGTGGGGAAATGTTTTCAAAGTTGGGAATTTTTTATTTATTTATTTTTACAATCTTTTACAAATAGCATGCTTATGGTGAGTATTACACAAATTACACGACCGGTTGTAAAAACCTGCTACACTGCATGAAGCTGAAGGAGGAGAAGAGGTTTCTATGCCGGAAGCTTGACTGATGCTCAGACGGGTCTGTATTGGTTAAAGGACGCTGCTGCAGCTGACATCCTTTCTTTGATATGAGAGAGCACCATAGGCATAACATTATAACATGGCATCAGAAAAACGTAAGTAATATAGCTTTTCTTTCTTTTTTAAACACTATACACTATACACTATACAAAATACAAATTGTAAAAGATACCAAATATTAGACTTTCATGTCAAAAGATTGCACATCAAGTTTTACATCTTATGATGTCTATATAAAGGTGTAATATAAAATATAAAATCATTTAATCATGCAGTAAACCTTGATTTATTAAATTTCCCAAAAATGTAACATTGGTTTAAAGTTCTGATATTTTATTTATATGTCACTAAAAACGTATTTTAATGACATTTTAATAATAACACTTATGTCTAATGACATACGATTGTAATACCTTTGACATTATACATGCATATGTGGTTTTATACATGCAGCTAAGCTTTCTGAAATGTTTGTTACTGGCCTGTTAATGAAAGCCCCGTCAGGTTTATGTCTTGAATTAAAGCCCAATAAGCCCATTTCTCTGTAGAATGTGAAATTATGCGCTGATTTTCAGGGAGTCGATTCTTAAGAACGACATGAGTATGAGCTGCAGAAGAAAGCAACCTGAACTCTTCAAATCTGAAAACACACGAAAGCTGCAGAGAGACAGTTTATTGGCTCTTCGAGTCGTCTTCCTGGATGATAGCGAGCATGTTTTTGAAATGGAGGTAATTCTGCTTTAATAAAAAGTTGCGCCACCAAATCAGAGAATTATTGAACGTAAGACATTTTCTTTACATTCTCAAAAAGCATAGGATAACTTCTTATTTTAAGCCATATATGCTGAGGGGCATGTATTGCAGTTTTTTTGAGTGGGACATTGGACAATACGTCATGCAAGTGTGTTTCTTTCTGTTGAGTGCTCTAGAATACCAGGACAGTTTGGCTTAAGGGTTTGCAAAAGAAAAGTATGTCAGCATCCCAATTCTTCTGTGCACGCATGAGTGTCTGACCAAAAAGGCCTTGCCCCTTCATATCCTGCATCCTAAGTTGTCGTAAAAATAAAAGCAGATGTGTGTATATTAGCAGTATTACTGAGTTCAGCAGTGACTGCAATGTTTTTTATTTAATATAATAGCATTTGATTGTTTTACAGCAAAGGGTGCTGGGAAAGGATTTCTTCAGTGCAGTATGTGGACACCTAAAACTAGTGGAAAGGGAATACTTTGGGCTTGAATTTCGACATCATTGTGGCAGTTATGTAAGTTATGTTTGTTAAATATGTAGAAACCGTTGTTAAAGGAACAGTTCACCGAAAAATGAAAATTCTGTCATCATTTGCCCACCCTCGAGCACTTCCAAATCTGTACCAAGATATTTTGAATGTTTTGGGTCACCATTGACTTCATTAGTAGCAAAAAAAAAATACCATGGAAGTCAATGGTGACCCAAAACAGCCTGGTTACAAACTTTCTTCAATACGTGTTCAGCAGAACAAAGAAATTCCTACAGGTCTGGAACCACTTGAGGGGGAGTGAACTTGAGCTGAAGTCATTTGTGTTCATTTTTTCATAGGTTTGGTTGGAACTGCTTAAGCCTCTTGCAAAACAGATTAAAAGTAAGTCTGTAAATATTTAAATAGAAAATCTACTTCAAGTACAGTGTTATAGCAATAATGTTTTGCCAGTTATGCAGATTTATTTATTATATGTCATTATACTCTATCAGTTATTGGATGGTTTCAGGCCAGATCTCATCCAGACTTATTTCAGAGCAAATTCAAAAACCTATTTACTAATAATCATGTATTGTCTGTACGTAAATACCTTTGCATGGATCATTTCTGTTGGGTTCATGCTTATGCAAATGTAATTTGATCTTGCAGATTATTTGATTGCTCTTGTGTTAAACTTACCATGAACTCAAAATGGACAATTATTTTTCTATAAAATGTTGCAGTGCTAATTAGAAATGCAAAGATGACGTGTAGTAATGTAGTATTTCATCGTCTCACAAATGGATGCTTTGCAGTGAATGGGTGCTGTCAGAATGAGATCAGTCTATCAGTTATCATGTCTTGAGAAGACAAAACAAAATCTATCATTAAGACTTTTTAAAAAACTTTATATCATCTTTTCCAAATAAAATAGGAGACCATATGAGTCCATCAATAAAATATGAGTCCCGCTGAATAGGTCAGTCTCGGTCCTGCTCCAGACGAACTCTACTTTGGGTGTGAATATGACTCTCGTAGTCATAGTTGTCTTGCAGCACATCTTTGTCTTCACAAAATCCGAATTACAACAGTGTATAGATGACATATAATTATCACATGATGTCATTAAAAAACAGAATGTTGTATTTGGCCCAAACCAAAGCAAGCGAACAACAGACTGTCCTCTCCCTAGGTTAAAAACATCTTAAAGATGGATTTGTTTCAGCTTTTCTCTTCTCAAGACATTAACTGATGGACCGGAGCGGTGTGGATTACTGTGATGTTTTTATCAGCTGTTTGGACTCTCATTCTGACGGCAGAGCATCCATGCTGAGTAATGCACTGCCAAACCTGATATCAAAGAAACAAACCCATCTCGTATGGAGTGAGTACACTCATGAACATCCAAAAATGATATTCTCCTCCTCTTAAACAGGAAGAAATGATTGGACTTTCCGCTTCATAGTGAAGTTTTTCCCTCCAGACCCCGGACAACTTCAGAAAGAACTGAGCAGGTGCAGCACAGCCCATCACACACTACACCAAACAATAACAGCACAGAACGGCTCAGTGAACATCTCTGGACTCCTACAGGTATCTGTTTGCGCTGCAGATCAAGCAGGATCTGTCTAACGGCAGTCTGACGTGCAACGATAACAGCGCTGCTCTGCTGGTGTCCTATCTTCTGCAGGGTGTGTAGACTTCTCCCTGTCTCCTGTGATTCTGCAGCACTACTGAAGTAATGTCTGTGTGTTTCTGCAGCAGAGATCGGCGACTATGCGGAAGAGCTGGACAAGCAGCATTTGGACAACAAGAGGTACATTCCCAACCAGGAGTGCCTCCACAAAAAGATCAGGCGTTTCCATAAGAGACACAGGTAATGTTCCGTTAATAGTCATAGAGCTTCACCCATTTACAAACGACATGTACGCGCAAAGAGATTTTACTTTAGTTTTACGTGGTTAATGCATTGTACAAGTGCAACAGTATTCATAATGCACACTATAATGCAAAAACAGATAGCAGATCATCAAAAACCATCTTTTTCTCATTGTGCGTTCCAATGAATCGTAAATGACATGATTACATACTAAAAAAATAATTAATCATCACTTTAAAAATACACATATAATTGAATCCTTCTGATGAATAGTTCAAAATTACTGCATTTACTAATTATAAATATTTTTACTGTGCCTTTTAATTAATTAATTAATTAATGCAAATTTCTGTTTTTTGGTATCCTAACATTTAAATGGTTTATAAATGTTGATCATACCTTAGTTTGGTGACCAATTTTCACTTAGAACTATGACTTTTGCCTTTATAAATACCTAATTTGCGTACCTAGTAAGGTAGTTGTTCGTTTAGGTATCGGGTGTATTAAGGGATTTAAATTATGATCATGCAGACAGAATTAGGCATTTATATGTGTCGTAACAAAGAGTCAATATGCTAGTAATTTGCATGACAACAAGCAGAAGCAGATTTCAACACTGAGAGTAAGAGAATCAGGAGGTGTGTTTTCTCTCTGCTGTAGAGGTCAGTCCCCAGCTCAAGCGGATGGTCAGCTGCTTGAAGTGGCCCGTAAACTGGACATGTATGGCATCCGGCCTCACGCCGCCAGTGATGGAGAAGACATGAGAATCAATCTGGCCGTCACTCACTCTGGAGTGCTGGTTTTTCAGGTATTTTTAATAAAGCCAGGTTAAGCATTAGCATTTTTAAGACGGCTGAATATTAAAGGGGTCATATGATGCTTTTACAAAGCTGAGAAGCGAAATGGTGTGCTCTGATTGGCCGAATACCTCAAGTGTAGGACAGAAATGTTACACCCCTTACTATAATGTGATGCCGTCTTTTATACAGAATATATCTTAGGTTTTGAGACTTTAGGGATCTTATGCATGCACTAACAGCTCGTTACGCTCCAAAGAGAAAGGAAAACGTAACATCTTTCCTGTTTTTTATTTTAGGGAAATACTAAAATAAACACGTTCAGCTGGGCCAATATTCGTAAACTCAGCTTCAAGAGAAAACACTTTTTGATCAAACTTCATGCAGCCATCACGGTAATTATTTTTGTTCATACTCCAAAAAAAATTAAATTTCTTAGTGGAAACTGGAAAAATATTCCTTGTTTATATAATATGAGCTACAACTCGAAACAAATCTTACTGTGTCGGTTCAGGCATCTCATAAGGACACCGTAGAGTTTGCCATGGCCAGTCGAGACGTTTGTAAGGCTTTCTGGAAGATGTGTGTCGAATACCATGCCTTCTTCCGTCTTTCCGAGGAACCGAAAGGAAAGCAAAAATCACTTCTCTACAGCAAAGGATCTTGCTTTAGATACAGGTAGACGCTGTCTAAAACAATACAGTACTGCAGAATATTGCCAATTTAATGTTGTTATGCAGACCAACACAGACTGAAAATGAATATTAAAATTGGTGTAGAAGAGAACACAACAAAATACAAGAGGTTTATGAGAGTCATTGCTGGTATTCTGTGCCTCCGTCTCCCATGCAAAGATAATCTTACAGCCTTTAAGGTGCTGAATGTTATTATTATTTTTTTCTCATAAAAATTCCACAATATGTTTGTAGATATTATTAGGGAAGGTGGTGAGTTTATCTGATAAACAATGCTACAGCCTTTGAAATATGCATTCCATGTCTGAACGTATGGTTGTGTTTTGGTCTATGAATGCCAACTTACCCAATAGTATTTCAACACTATGGGTTGCCAGTTGGTGGGAAACACAGCTTTTTACATCCATGGAATCCACAATGTGATTGCAGATTACAGATTCCACCCCGCCTCATCATCCCTCTAATTCCCTTTCATTATTATTTGCACTTTTTCTGTTGGGTGTCCCCAATCTGGCAACCTTACAGTGTGTGAGCACCGATGAGGAGGAGGGGTGGGAGGAACTCTAGTGTTTTGAATTTGGGCTGCAGTTCCCATTTCAACCGCTAGCTGTCACCATTACACATAGCACGTCAAATTCTGAATATACATGAAATATGAATTTTGAAGCTGTCTACGAGGATGTTTGCACGACAGTGCTGTAAAAAAAACTCCTTTTGCATTTTTGACAACTTTGTGTATAGACAGCAGCACTGTCAAAACAACAGTGCATGACACAGTTTACTAGTTATAGCAATAAATAAATATGAATCAACATCAGAAAGTTATTTTTTTTCCCCAGATGCAGAAAGACCCTTTTTCAAGTTTGAAGATCGCCTGTCAATCAATCAAACGTCATTTTAAAACCTGTGTTTAGTTTTAGACAAAATGCACCAAATATCAGGAATGACTCATAGAGTATGTTACATCTCTGAGATACTAGGATATTTCCTTTGAGATATCAGTGCTGCTTGTCTGGGGCTTTCCTTTTATTCACTGAGACTAATCAGTTTATACATATGCAAATGCAATTAAAAATCATCCTTTATTTGCCACCTACAGTGGGAGAACTCAAAAGCAGCTTTTACATTTTACGAAGAAATCAGAGAAGAACAATTTACCTTTTCAGAGGTGAGAAATGCATGTGTCATATTTCTCTGAAAGGTGCCTGAATCTAAACTATCTGCATCTGTTGTTCTCTTCAGGAAGTACTGTAGAGATGACCGTGATCCAAGGCAGTGCAGATCCTCGCCTGACCTACTGACCGACGTTTCCAAGCAGGTACAGCCAGAATATTCAGAAGCTGGAAAATATGACATAACTAACTTTGCATGAATGATATGCCTTTAACGATGATCGTTAACTGGATCTCGTGTGTGTGTGTGTGTGTGTGTGGCAGGCATACGAGCAGCACTCCTGTGGTTTTCCTCACGCGGGAAGCAGCATGCGCAGTCAGTCGGCTGTGGAGGTTCTCATCTCCTCAGAGCCGGAGGATTCACGGGCATCTTCTCTTCGGCCCTTCGGCCTCGAGGTGGACGCAGGGCCCGGTGCACAGCGGGAGCACAGGGACAACCGGAGAGCCAGGTGTAGAGTCTGCGCTCCACAGTGTGGCCCTTCAAACAGACACCCGCTGGTCCTGCTTTACCCAAACCAGCCTCAGGCCTGTCTGCACCCGCTGTTAGCCATGTGCCCTTCGCTCGCTCTGGATCACTCCTGCGCTCCGGTCCTGCTGCCCGGCTGCAGTCACACACCTCATCTGACTCCCTCCTTCTGTCTTCTGGATGATGCCATGCGCTCCTCTAGCTTCTCTGGGGCATCGTACGCCCCACTTATACGGTACGCCGGGATAGGCTGGCCAGCGGTGCTCGGAGCGCCGCCTGGGTTTTACGTAGCGGGCAGCTTTGGAGACCGAGATCAAGAAGAGTTCGGCCACTTCAGTGACGACTGCAGCTATCAACCAGGACTTCCTCGTCGCTCGTATAGCCAGTCTGACGTTAAATTGTTGTGCGAGCCAGCAGAGTTTCGCCCGCTGGGTCACTATCCCCATCTGTCTCGACGGCAAGGCCTAACACGGCCCACATACCTCGCACTGCGCTCGGAGCGACCGACGGACGGCAGCAGGTCAGAACTGAGCCACAGCGACTCGGATCCGGATGTAGTGGGTTCCTTCTACTGTCCCGGGATCAGCAGACTGGTGTGCTCTGCGCCTATGGCACGCTTGCGCATTTCCTCCGGAAGCTTGCAGCTGGACGAAGAGGAGGAACGTTTGTTTAGAAATGAAGGCACATCATCAGCGAAAGCTGTCAAAGCCAAACACAAGCCATAAAGGCAGAGACACAATGGAGTGCGTTTCCTGTACAGCCATGTAGGGCTAGACGGAATGGGCTTAAAATTATAGCATAATATTGCTGGCATTTATTGCAATATCATCAATTGAAAAAAATACTCCACATATGCATGTCAGAAGTATTAGTACTAGACACTCCAGGAAATCCCTAATATGGACAAAAGTAATAAAATAATCTAATTAATGCAGCCTAACAATCCTTTAACAGATATGATTAATAAATGTGTATCAGTGTGTTATGTGTAAGCCAGAGTAAAGAGATGTGTTTTTAATCTAGATTTAAACTGACAGAGTGTGCCCGCCTCCCGAACAGTATTTGGTAAATTGTTCCAGAGTTTGGTGCAAAATAAGAAAAAGATCTGCCACCTGCAGTAGATTTTGATATTCAAGGTGTTATCAAATGGCCAGAGTTTTGAGAACGCAGCAGACGTGGAGGACTATAATGTGTGTCTCACACACGCGATTACACAAATACACACACAGTCACACTCCCACTCTCTCACACACAGTCACACACACTCACACTCTCACACACACACATACAGTCACACTCCCACTCTCATACACACAGTCACACTCTCATACACACACTCACACACGCACACAGAGTGAAGCAGCCTCCCAAGAGACATGATTCACCTGAAGGAGCCAAGCACTGCCAGATGTGTCGGAAATGGCCAGGAACCCACGGACACACACACATACACACACACACACATTCATACACTAACACATATGCATACTCATGCACACAGGCTATCACACGCTAACACTGTTCACAGCATATGCTTTCAGTCAAGGGTGAAAAACGCAGGCACCAGCACATGCCAAAAGCCTTTCAAGCATCAGACTGCAGCTTAGCGCACTGATCCTGCTAGTCAGCAGATACATGTCACCATCCAACAAGTCAAGGCTGGTTAAACTATAAAACAGCTTAGGGACCTTGTCCAGACACCCAACCCGGACTAACAAAATATACATCTACATTTCTCTGAAGTCTCTATGGGTACTCCCACAATCCAAAACTCAGGAAAGACAGAAGAATACCAGCTCTCACTATAAAAGTCATGTGAAGCTGCAATTAAATGTACAAGAGCTCTTGACAGAGAGCAGGGCACATCAGCTGGATGTGTGTTCAGTAAAGTAGTCTTGAGAGTGTGGTGGTGTAGGTGTGTTTCGGCGCAGTCGCTGCTGGCTCACAGATGGACGTGAAGTGCAGCAGCTTTGAGACGCTCATGTGGCGGCTGGAATGTAGAGGTTGCACAATGAGCTGATTGTTTCATGGCGATACGTGTCTGAGCCAAAGACACACCTGCCCAAACGTGGCCACAGCTCTGACACAACTAGAGCAACATCTTTCAGCAGTCACACACACACACGCAAAAGCCATTTACTCTGATAGAGAGGTTTAGAAATGTCCCTCCCTGAGGATTTTCCCAGCTCAAGCTTGTGTTCTTTAATATCATTTTAAGGGATATTTGAGCTGGATAGCAGTTCTGATCACTCATACCGATTCCCTGATCCTAGCATACAGAATACGCCAGATTAAAAAAATGATAAATTAAATAAAGAAGAATCATAAGAATTGCTTTTTTTCATTTAGTACTGCCCTGACTAATTGTCCACAATAAAATATTATTAACTGAATTTACACAACTGACCCTGTGCGAAGGTTTACACGCATTTGATTTGTTAATACATTCCCTGGATGATTCACAACTGTTTGTTTTGTTTGTTTGTTGATTTGTCGCTTGTTTCTTGGAGTGATTATCTCTACATAAAAGAATGACAAAACCACCACTTCTTTAATTTTTTGACTAGATTTAACCACATATTCGTGTCATGGACACATTACATATTTAGGTTATTAAGACATTTAAAAGAAACCTTCATATCAGCTCAGGATTGATCTCTGGAGCACATTATAAGTGTAATGCTCAGTGTAAGAAGGAGATCCAGCGGAGGTAAGTTTGAACAGTTTATTGAGAATAATAAAAGTGTCAAGCAGTCATAGAGGAGAGCAGTTGGATAAATCTCCACAGCGACTTTCGTTGTAGCACTTGCGATATCCTGGAATTGAGGCACTTCGTAGAAGAGGTAAGGTTGGAATACACAGCGCGATCTCAATCCAGTTTAGTAACTGTCCTTTCCTTTGCAGATGGAGCTGAGCTGAACGATGATCTGGGTGCAGCGTTCTTCGAAGACAGATAAGTGAGGCAGGTGAGTAAACACAGGTAAATGAACGCTTGATCTCACGTGTATTCCGTGCCTCTGGTGTGCTGTGGGACTGAGGAGTTCTGGTGCAGTAGCGTGATCGATGAGTGAAAAGCTAGGTAGAGGTGTCTCTGTAAATACTCCGTTTAGTGATCATTCGAGCTCCAAACAGTCAGAGAAGATTAGGCACTGTAAACTTGAGGAAATCGTCAAGAGAAGGATATAACTTGTCTTGGCAGTAACTGAGGCTTAAAGGTAAGTAAGAGGTGGGTTACCTTGATCACAGCCATCGAAAGACTAGTGAGGGGAGTTTAAGAAGCTTGCTAATGAGAGAGATTCCAGGTGTGGGCAATCAATACTCAGGTGATTGAGAGCGTGCATTCATGGCTGTGCTGGGATCAGTGCGACTCGATGGTGTGATGTCTCGTGCTAGATCGGCTGTACTGTGCTCAGTGCAGCCCGATGGTGTGACAGTAGGTGTGAATCTCTCACACATTCACACAAAGAGCGCAGCTAAAAGTTGCAGAGCAGGTTTTTCTCCGAAAAACAATTTTAAGAGACAACAGTGATTTGTGATTTACAGTGGACAAACCGGGGTGCATTTCTCAAATGACAATGTAATTCGCTGATTAACCACCATAGTACAGTGCATTGTTTTGGAAACAAAGTAGCTACACACGACTGTTTCCTAAACACGGTCACATCTCCATTGTTTGAAACACTTTATTCAGCCACATAGGGCCAATGTTAATGATGTCATAACTCATGCTATTTAACTGATTACAGATCTCCATGACACATGTTGACTAAGAACTAAGCCTTTAAACAGGTCCAAAGCTGTAGCTCTGACCACGTTTGTGACGTTGACTGCGAACGTTCATTTAAACTATGCTTTCGGGAAACACCGAACTGTGCTGGTAATCTTTAGTCTGCAAAACTGTACAAACCTTTAATATCAAATAGCTTATAAAAAAATGTCAGATTACATTTTATAATACACCTTTCCTCACTTTGTAGTACTCTGAGTGCATGACGATGCTCATCAAAAATTTGAAAAAGTTTACCAACAGATAAATGTGATTGTCAATCAGAAGTACATCACTTATTTGATGGAAGACTGGCATTTCCTCTTTTATTGCACTGCACACCACAAGTCCAGCTCTATATTCTACATGATCAACTTTAAACCAACTGGTTGAGAAAACATTGTTTAATAGAAACATTTCATGCATTTGATTACTAACCACATTCTCATTCTCTATGGAAAATTATGTTTGAGGGTGAAGGTTTCACAATGGTAAGTAGCAATGTGTAAAAGTGCACTCACTAATATAGCACAAATTGAACACAAAATGTTCCTTGAAAAGTTCATTAAATGTTCCAAAGTAGCCTTGCATGGGATGAGATGGGGTGATGTAGAATCTGTCACTTTTGCTTTTCTGGCGTCCGACAGCAAGGAAGTACGCTGGTCGCCCTTCTCCGGCGCCTGCTCCGCCCTGGTGGGCTTCTCCCCCGCCTGCTCCGCCCAGAGGAAGGTCTCCGGAGCCAGTTCTGCCCCGGTGGGCTTCTCCACCGCCTGATCCGCCCAGAGGGACTTCTCCGCCCCTGCTCCTTTTT
Source organism: Enteromius treurensis (assembly GCA_032275025.1). Taxonomy (NCBI): domain Eukaryota; kingdom Metazoa; phylum Chordata; class Actinopteri; order Cypriniformes; family Cyprinidae; genus Enteromius; species Enteromius treurensis. The sequence continues at coordinate 14,583,036 of JAUCMU010000046.1, read as the reverse complement.
CCCTCTTGTGTCTGGAAGCCGTGCCTTGGGGGAGGGCTATGTCACGCCCTAGGTGTGTTCTGTGTCTGTTTTCTGTCCATGTGCTCTGTGTTTACCTTCTGTATGTCTCCGCCCCATCATAAGTGTTCTCTCCCTGCCAGCCGTGTGTGTCCAGCAATCCCTCCCCCTTCTTTTCCCCGCCCTCCTTTCACTCTAGCCTCAGCTAAAGACCTGCCAGTCCCTCCCAACGTCCTCTCCGCCGAAACCGTCCTGGTATCCTCCCACCTCCGTCAACAAATTCTGGCAGGTAAAGACATTGACCTCTTCAATCTTCTCTCTCCTTTCTCTCCTTCCCCTGCGGATCGCCAGGTGGACTGCGATAGCTTTACCCTCACTCTAAAAACTCCCAACATTACCCAGTCATGCCCTCTCACTTTCCCTAAATTCTCCACTGCCTTCCTCGGCTACACCGACCTTATTTGTTGGTCCACTGCAAATCTATTTGTTCCCCCCCTTCAATAAACATACTAAAAAGTATTTATCGACTCCCATAAATGTCTTGCATTTAAAAATTTACTGTCTTTTTACCCTGATCTTAACTTCACACATCTTCTGTTATCAGGTTTAACTAACGGTTTTTACCCAGGAGTAAGCGCCCTTCCAACTCAGTCACTAATCTGCCCCAATCTTCTATCCGCCACTACAGACCCCAGCTCAGTGGACGCTGTCATCAAAAAAGAGATAGATTCCACTTTCATGATCGGCCCTTTACCTGCCCATCCTTTAAGTATTTTCCGAGCCATCCCCATCGGCGTTGAAACAAGAAAATACTCTGCAAAGAAAAGATTAATCATCGATCTTTCCTCCCCCCATAATTCACTCATACCTAGTATCAATAGCCTCATTCCTCTAGAGGAATTCTCCCTCATTTACCACAACATTGACCAAGCCATAGAGCTAATAAAAAAAGTCGAAAAAGGAGCTTGGATGGCCAAAGTAGACACCACTTTAGCCTTTAAAGTCGTGCCCATACACCCTGACTTCTTGCACCTTTTTGGCATTCAATGGCGAAACCAATTTTACTGCTTGCTGTCTGACACACCTTTGATTGCAAAAGCAGTCCCAAATTTTTCAACATGCTCTCCGAAGCCATTTGCTGGATCTTACACAATAATTACCAGATCCACCACCTCATCCACCGTCTAGATGATTTTCTAGTAATTTCCCCCCTAAACGGCCCACCCGCAGCCAATCGGTCCACTGTCCTTAGGGGATCCCAATCGCCCAAGAAAAAACTCTGGGCCCCAGTACATGCATCAAATTTTTGGGCATCAACCTAGACTCCCAAAAATTTGAAGCTTCCCTCCCCAAAGAAAAGCTCGACAGAATCACCCTCATCGCCTCCAACCTCCTGCACCATCCCACTTGCTCAAAGCGAGAACTCCTCTCCATCCTCACCCACCTCAACTTCGCCATGCATATCATTTCCCAAGGCAGACCATTTATTTCCCATCTACTAAACTTGGCCTCTTACGCCCCTTACCTCGAAGACCAGATTACCCTCTAAGATTTGAGAATCTTGCCTCCAAGAATTACCGCTCTGGGTCTCTTTCCCGTCCCAATGTAATGGCCACTCTTTTTTCTATAAAGATTGCCTTTCCAACCCCACTGACATTCAGCTCTTCTATAGGTTTCGGAGGCTTTTACCGCAACCATGGGTTTGCCTGCCCCTGGCCTTCCGAACTAACTGAAACACCGCCCCATCTATCCTCCTCTGCGCTATTTGAACTCTACCCCATTGTAGTACCCGCTTCCCTCTGGGGCCACGAATGGTCTACCTCATGCATATTTGTCCACTGCGACAACGAGGCTACAGTCCAGTGCATCAATAAGCACAGTTCCCACTCCCCCGCCATCATGCCCCTTCTCAGACGCCTTTTCTGGATTTCTACCTCAAAACAATTCATTCTCACTGCCAAACATATCCAAGGGAAGGATAACACCATTGCTGATGTTCTATCTTATTTTCTGTTTCAGAAATTCAGGACGCTGGCACCAGAAGCCCTTATTTGAGAAATCCATCAATTCCATGCTTATAGCATTGGCCCCCAGAACTCTCCAAACATACCTCACAGCTTGGAGAGCTTTCAAATCCTTCCGTCTCAGCTTCAAAAAAAAAATTATATACACCTCAACCCAGCCTCAATCCTCCAAGCCATGCTGACCCTTTCCCATCCACTAGTCAATCATAACCCATCCTCCTCTTCCCAAAACGATCCTACTTCCAAACCCTTTTAGAAGCCATATGCCCTTAATAATTTACTCCCCGCCTCCGTTAGAATAAAATAATAATAATAATAATCCTATTCTCTTCCTCCGTCAGAGGCTCTCACATCTAAAGTAACATCATCTCCCGCCTCCATTAGAGGCTCCCCCACCTCTATAACATTTACTCCCCGCCTCCATTAGAGGCATTACCTCATTTTCTACTTATCTCCCACCTCCATTAGAGGCACTACCCCCAATCTTTACTCATTCCCTACCTCCGTTTGAGACACCTCAACTCCGAGCGGTTAATTCCATGCCCCCGTTCGAAGCTCCAATACACCACTCTATTCCTGCCTCAGTTAGAAGCTCCCCACTTCCTGAGGAGTTCCATTCTCAGCCTCCGCCAGAGGCACTAACAACTCCCCAATAAATTCATTTCTCACCTCCGTCAGAGGCATTTCTATGCCTGCCTCCGTTAGAGGCCCCCTAATTCTAAATTGCTCTCTCCTCACCTTTCGAGTAATTTCACATAACGCCTCCATCAGAGGCTTTCCCACATACTACTCATTCCCGCCTCCGTAAGAGGTTCCCTAAACTCCCAAGTATTTTAATTCTTCGCCTTTATTATACAGTATTATTATACAGTAGTTTCAATTCCCACCTCTGTTAGAGGTATTTCCATACTACTCCACCCTCGCCCCCACCAGAGGCGCCCTAACCTCTATGTAGTCCATTCCCTGCCTCTATTAGAGGCATCCATCTGCTACTTTTCACGCTTTATATGTTACCCTTGGGAGATATTATCAGGAGACATGGTGTTAGCTTTCACTGTTATGCTGATGATACTCA
>JAUCMU010000046.1:14543401-14556088 GCA_032275025.1 Enteromius treurensis | reverse complement strand
GTTCGCGAACGAACCGATTCTTTTGAACGGCTCATAAACATGAACGATGGGAGCCGAGTCGCGTTCTTTTTTTCCTAAGTGTGTTTCACACAGATGCACACAAATGAGCTCCTCCGCGAGACAGAACAGTTATAGAGGGAGTTCTTTTGAACGGCTCTTTGAAAGGAATGGATTTAGCAATTTAGCTGCAGTACAGAAAACAACCCAGCAGTTCTTTGTTCAGTTTATAGAAATTTTCAAATGTTATTTAAAAAAATATATTGTTTTAAAAATCGTTTTTATCTTTTTTTTGTCAGATTTTGGCTGTTGACGTAAAAAAAAAAACAAAAAAAAAAACATTTTGTCAAATTTCTATTGGAATGTAAATATTTTATCTATTAAATATTTTATCTATTAAATCTATTTTATACTAGGCAAAAAAAATTGCAATCACGTCCATTCAAATATTTTAATTATTTAACATTGCCTTTGTTAACAGGCTTTTTTTTTTTGCATTTAAATTTAAATTTTTTCCACCTGATAGCACCCATGAAGCAAATGCTCAATTTCCCGTTTTGTGCTTCTACTTTAAAAAAAAAAAAAAAAAGCAAAAATTTTAACTGTGTGACTATATTGGTATGCATATCAGAGTGTGTTCTGTATGTGAGTGCTGAGAAATGTGTGTGTGTGAGAGTGTGTGTGTGTGTAAAGCAATTTGAAATAATCTGACACTGCACAAAAAGAAATGCATCATAAATGCATCATTTTTGGCCAATCACTATCTGACTTTTTTATATTGACACACAAGGGTTAATTATGGTGCAACTATAACTATGTTGAAATGACATGACCTGTGGTGTTTACTAAAGCTCACTGGTTGCTGCCTTTGTATTTATTCTAGTAGCATAGCATTGTTTGTAAACACAAGGAGTGGAAATACACTTATAATCATGCTATAGCGGAAACAAAATGAAACGATCTGTAGCAATAAGAAATTGTGTGTCCAATATTTGATGCTGGAGAAAATCACAAGAACAGACGCCCAAAGTGCTTCTTTTGTTTTCGGACATTAATTATGGCATGGACTACTCTCTAAATTTAAGTAGCATCAGTGTAATTTACACAAACCTTAAAGACAATCATGCAGGTCCACATCTAACAGCATCTAATGCCATTGAGGCACTGCCACTTAACGCACTATTTTTTTGTTTTTAACTAACCAGTTTATGAAGCTGATTTGTGATATCACTTGCAATCAAATATTAAAGCATATGAAAACATGACTTTTGCTTATATCTCCTAATCCAAATACTGCATTTACGACATGTCTGATCAGCATAGGTTAAAAGAATACATCCCTAATTGCCATCTACCAAAATCCCACAATGCATTTTTGCTCGAATTGCAAATTGAGATAATGCGCATGAGACAGTTCAACACTTAAAGCAGTTAGACTTCACATCCTATTAAACTGGTCGCTGAAACAGCAGTGATGGGCCACATCCTACTCCACCGCCTGTGTCCTTCTGATAAACCACTGTGCACGTTAATAACCAGGCTATCTGCACGTTAACAAGCTCGCAAAGAGGGTGTGCACGTAACCCACGAGATTTATCAGCTGGATGCATTTCCTCCACTATACAAACACATGAAGTGGCAACAAAGAGGTGCACCTCAGGGGCTGCGGAAAAGCATTTGGGAAAACGTACCAAGCGCACACAGGTACGAGATATACGTGACACAACAAGCTTTCATCATCTTCCTTCAGACTGCTCCCCTATCGCTGTACCTGACTACCACAGGAAACCAGTGCTCGTAACACTTCCTTGCATGCCACACCCAAACACTACGCCTAAGAACGACACTCCTTCATGCTTCTGGAGCTGTAACACATCACTTCTATGAATGGACTATTGTAAATCACCTACTTAGAAAGATTGCACTTTAAACCCCTGGTAGACTCACAAAATAAACATTTAAAAGGCCTCGCAAGCGTAACATTAATGAGCAAAGCTAGCCACCTCTGTTACCCATCTGCTGTGCATAATGATTAACAATTCCACCCAGTTGTCATAGTAGAGAAGTGTGTGTGTGTGTGTGTGTTATTCCAGGAAGGAGCACATGCTTAGTTGTGGTGTTCTGGATCAGTGACCTCTCTGACCTGTCTGCTATCAAAAAAGAAACAAAGCTGAAGATCTAATGCGCTGCTGACCGAACACGGGCTTCTTATTCCAAGCGTCTACCGAGTTGAGACAGCACCACAACACGGAACCACATTCACACTTCCTGTGCCGCGAGGAAGGCTGTCACACAAAACAGCTTAAAACACAAGGATTACATCACTGTCCTAGATCACGGGTGGCAAAAGTAGACTCATTATGTGAGATGGGAACAAGAGTGAGCGCTAGCACACCTTTAGGGAGCAGATGCCACCTTATACACAAATATCTGCTCCATCCTTAGACCAGGAGCATAGAGATATCCAAATATAGACTGATCCACGCCACAAATCAGCTCATAGTGACTAATGAGACATCCATTCAGTCACATACACAAATAAATACACTTAGAGCCAAGTAATATGCTCCTTAATGTTTAACAGCTTAAGCAAACAATTAGATACCAAATGCATGGTGTTACTCATGACTGAAACATCGAATGATGCTACAATTAATATGAAAACATAATGCTACTAAACATAAGTCATCACTCATTTCAATAGTTTCCATGCAATAAATCTGTGGTGTTTTATTTAGCCACGGTCACATTTTTTATAGATCAGAATGCAATTAGATATTGTGCTCAAACTCTAATGTCAAGTACACGGAGAACTGCTATATGAATATATAAAAAAAAAAAAAAAAAATGTCTCTTTTGTACTACTTAACATGGGGAAATAGACTTCATTCATTACGTAACATTGTTTCCCTTCAGCACAAATCCAGTCATAAGCAGCGTAGGTATATTTGTAGCAATAGCCAACAATACATTGAGTCCGGGTCAAAATGATGGATTTTTCTTTTATGCCAAAATCAATAAGGATATAAAGTAAAGATCATGTTCCATTAAGATCAATACAACCAAAACTTAGTTTTTGATTAGTAATATGCACTGCTAAGGACTTCATCTGGACAACTCTGAAGACGATTTCCTCGATATCTTGACTACTCAGAATCTAGATTTTAAAGTAACTGTATCTCAGCCAAATATTAAGAAACATACATCAATGGAAAGATTCAGTTTGAGATGGTGATTTATCTTGCACATTAAACTTGAATAGATACAGATATGCCGTAACAAAAAGAGCATGGCTACATTACTACTGCGCAGGTATCAGATGATAATCCCACGTTACCATAACATTTACTGTTGCAGCAGATAATCACCATATTCATGTACCATGGCACTTTAAAGCATCTAAAAGGATACAGTGTTTTGTCCACAAAAACATGGTATAAGTTCAGTTAAATTGTACTTTTTTTGATGGTGTTTAGTTTTTTTAAAAGTTGTTTAAGAACTGACAGAAGCGAATGTAAAGATGCACTATGTATGATGCGTGAGTAATGCAGGTTAGCCTATGATGATGATGATGATGATGAAGATGATGATGATGGCCTGGCTTTACCTTTCCACACAAACTCACCTGCATTCCAGGAACTTGAACAGCTACCGGCGACTGAGCCATCTCCACCCGTCCACAGACAAACTACACAGCGAATAAACTCTCGGGGAGACGCTTAAAGAGTTGTTTTCCTCTCACTGCTTTGTATTAAGTTACATATATTACTATATTTACACTCTGTTCGTCAAAGTCGTCGCGACGCCAAACTCTTGAGCTAGCCGCGCTCTGCTAGCTTTAAAGTCGACGCTCGGTGACCATAACTCCTTCGTCGAGCGGACTTTTTTCGTAGTTTGTATGAGATCCAGACCGCCGTTGGCGGCTTGTTACACGCTTCTGGCGAGAGTTTGCGCTGAGTTTGTTCTTCAGGAGAGCCTCTTTGACGCCATGACTCGCGCTGCGCTCGCGAAGTTGTTTTGTGCTTCAGCCCTGGCCGTTGGGTGGAGCACGCAGACGCTGCGTCACTGTTACTGCTGCCACCACCAGGAGCTTCACCACACTCTGTAAAGTCTAATGAGGGCACTTTTCAACTTTGTCACTCGTTGACTCTAGATTCGCCTCACTTTAAATCAATTATTATTTTAGTGCTATTTCTTGCCAAATTTTACATTCATAAAACTCTTTCCTTTTTTGTTTTCAAGAAGGATTTTGATACGTATATAGAAAGTGTCTTATAAACTATCATAGTTTGCTTTGGATTAACGTAATCCTCATTCTGTCTGTCTTTGTATTTCTTGATCTTGTGTTGCATACACCTCTCAATGCTATTGGCTTTTATATAGCCTATTTGCAGTTGATGTCAAAAGTTTACATACACCTTTCAGAATCTGCTACATGTTATTTCTTGCAGCAGAGAAAGAAGGATCATACAAAATGTATGTAATTGGGTTGAATAACATATTTCACATGAAAGATGTTTACACATAATCCATAAGAGATAATAATAGCCTACTTGAATTTATAAAAATGACCCCGTTCACAAGTTTACATCTCCTTGAGTTCTTACCTGAGGTGTACCTGATCCTCAGTTGTTGTAGTTGTTGTTTTTTGTTAGTGATAGTTCGTCCCTTAATTGTACAGGTAAACTGCCTGCTGTCCTCCAGGTCCCCAAAATCTTTGGGTTTGCAGCATTTTTGTGTATTTGAACCCTTTCCAACAATGGAAAAACCATGCATTAAGAGCCGGGGGAAAATTTTTTTGAACAGAATGAAGACGTGTACAGTACATAGCCTGAACTAAAATCTTAAATCCTCTATTATTAAAAGAAAAGTGATCAACTTTATGCTCTCTCTAGGGAAGGATGTGTGGATTTACTTTTAGATTTTATAATATTTAGATGTTTAAATGTCAGTTATTAAAAAGGGGGGGAATTATCAGATTCCAAAATGTATGATTCTCCCTAATTTTCATCTTTTAAATCTTCCTTTCTAAAGTAGCCTATGAAGTTTTGGACATTCAGTCAAAGACCTGTCACTAGTGAGGTGAATATAAATAGACAGAAAACTGAGACTGCATTTGACCGCTGGATTTACAGCTAAAGAGACCGGAAAAAACGCAGCGCCACACGCAAGCTCCAAAACTACAATGAAGTTCATAAAGTTCTGGCAGTGAGTAGATCTAAAAATAGCTCCACTATCAAAAAAAAATAGGCCAAACTGCTCATATAAATTGATTAAAGGCCGTATATAAAGTGCAAAGCCTGAAAATAGTGCGCCTAATTTAAATGCATTTATGTCAACCTGTTTTTTTGTCTGCTGGATTTACAGAAATCATTTCACTGCATCAACTACTGATGATTATATTCACATTTCTTCCAAACACATTAAATTCCCTTTACATTTAATGCAGCGATTCCCTAACGTTTTTCTAATGTTATCTGAACTTCTTTTATAGGGAAACAAACTGAATACTACAATATTACATATCTTAAATGTATTTATTGTAATTTAACGTGTTCATGATTTGTTAACTTTTCATTAAAGCAGTTACAAACCACTTTGGGAAGCCTTGACATATAATATGTTAAAAACACTCATTCATTGTCACACAACAATTATTCTTCCTATTTTTATATCAAGATGGTACAAAATTCTATTTAAATCAATGTGATAAATGAGTAATCTGATTATATTACCAGGATGTGTAATGTAATGGATTATGTTACTAACTACAACTTTTGTTGTCGAACTTGGAATCGGTAACAGACTACAATTTTAAAGTAACTTAAGATCTGTTAATATTTATACATTTTAAAAGTGTGATTGATGTACAAGAATAAAAATCTACTATACTATTATAATTGAACAACCAACGCCAGAGATTTGAAAAGATCCACACCGTTTTTGCATGATAACATTTTAATGTGAGGCACTGTCGAGAGCTACGGTATGTCTAGCCTTTACAAAGGAATGGACACACTGGACGTCGAGAGTGGTAAATGTGTAAAGTGGGGGGGGGGACATAGTATTGGTCCACATCCACATGAACAAGAAAAAATAATTTCCATGGCTATTCACTCAGACCAGCTGAGAAAGTGAATTAAGTTTATGTCTGCTAGCCATTGAACACGAGGACAATATTTCATATCGTCTCGCATGACAGTATCCAACATAAAATTACATGTTTTCAGATCTGGGTGTAGGATAAACAACATACTGCAACTGGTCAACGCTTAAAATGGGATAAAAGAAAACTGTTACTGCAAGAAGTCAACTCAATGGGCTGAAATCACAAGGTTACCTAATAACTGTAAGATAGGGTGTGAAATCAATATGCATCACACTCTGGAGAGTTGAAAACATCTTGATGAAGAAATGAATCAATCCACTTCATATCGACGTAATTTGGCGCTTTTATACCAATGCTTTCCTTCCACCGAAAAGGCTGCAGTCACAGTGGAAATGAGGAACCGTTGTCTCTCAGATTCAGAACCACGGATGAGTATTTGAATGCCTACACCACACATGGGATTTAAAATACAGAGAAAACACACAACTGGTAAAAAAACAAAACAAAAACGAAACGAAACACTTTGCTTATTTACAGATTAGACAGTCTCTCGGCCAGTCCTTCGACTGAGTTGTCCGGAAAGATCCACTTCAGAAGGCAACAGGTCCCATCTACGGATTTTACAGACACAAGGCTATGGGATTTGAGCGTAGCCTGAACACAAACGTCCTTCCTTAAGAGTCTCAGGAGGAGCATCTGTGTAGATTGTATTTTTCTTCTTAATTGGTACGTCCTGAAGTGGAGCCCAGTGCATAGTGCTGTGCTATTATTCAGGATTATTTGAATGTTAGTCGGGCATGTCGATGCACAGTTTGGGCGGCGGCACAAAGTATTTGCCAGGACTCTGGGTGATCACCACACCTGCCTTCTTATGGAACATGGGAGGGATTTTAGGCACCTCGTGGATGGGCAATTCCTCAGACACCTCAGAGTCCTCGTGGTGCAGGTCATAGGATATGTTGCCATACTCCCTCAGGAAGGGGAAGAGCTCGAGAAGAAACTGACAGAAGTCTTTGCGAATGCCAAACCACCCTGATAAATCAGACAAGAAGAGCTCAAGTCAACAACATTAGGAGAACATTCAGTACATCCTCATTTCATTTAAAACAAACATCTAAATACAAATATGGAACAAAAATAGAAATGTTCACGCAAGGTTTGGGGTCTGTTTAAATCACTCTTTACAAATAAGAAATATAGTATTAGTTACTTTTTAAAAAAAATCTAAATAGTATACTTGTGAACACACTTGTGAATTATTGTCAAGCTGTTATAAAGAATGAGTAGCAAGAAGACAGACATACTGACGTTCAAAAGTTTGGGATAAGTATGATTTTTATTGTTTTTTAGTCTCTTATGCTCATCAAGAAGCATTTATTTGATAAAAAATCTGATATGATATAATATACTTTAGTGTCCCCCGGGGGTAATTTTTCTTGGGCTTAGTGTTTTCTGCAGAAAATAAATGAATACAGTAAACAGTAACATTGGGAAATATTGTTGCAATTTCAAATAACTATTTTCTATTTTAATATACTTTAAATATAATTTATATTCATTTCATAAGTGCTCGCTATTCTTTGGAGCCAGTGATACTTTGTACAGGATTCTTTGATTTGTAACAATATACGTCTTTACTTTGATCACTTTTTATCAATTTAAACCATCCTAGATGAATAAAAGTAAAGTAGCAAAGAAAAAACGGACCCGAAACCTGTCCCTGGACGAAAACCGTAGTGTATTGTTATAAAAGATTTCTATTTGAAATAATTGCCGTTATTTTTACATTCATAAAAAAATCCTGAACTATCATTACATGGTCCAAAAATTATTAAGCAGCACAAGTGTTTCATCACTGATTTGAATCAGCATATTAGAGTGATTTCTGAAGGATCACGTGAAAATTCAGCTTTGCATGACAGGAATAAATTACATTTTAAAGTATATTAAGATAGAAAAATATTATTCTATATTCCAATAATACGTAGCGTTTTCTGTATTTCTGATCAAATAAATGCAGCCTTGTAAAGCAGAAGATACCGCTTTAAAAAAAAATGTTACTGATCCCAAACTTCTGAATGGCAGTGTCGACGTACAGTGATTGCCTCCTTTCTGGCCAAACGTGGTCACCATCAGAGTCACCAAAGACACCCAGAGAGGAACAAACACTGGGACGTAGCTGGAGGTATAATGGCCATCCAGCTTATGAACGAGAAGAATCTGAAAACACAAACACTGATGAAAATCAAGCTCACAAAACAGCCGCCTAAAATCAAAATCACTTGAACAAAACACTACTATTGAGTGAAGTACTGGGTGAACTATTCCTTTAACATCCAGTCAACTGATGCATGAGAGTAATTCAACTAAAATATTTTGACAAACAGAAATATGGTCAACAGACCTTAAACTAATTCATAGCTCCAGAAGTATTTTTTCCATGCATTTTTTAATTTTAGTTGTTAAACGTTTAAAAATGTGCTGAAAATATAGAAATTGCTGCCAGCAAAAACAAAACAGGATCCGGGTGAGTTTTTAGTTGATAAATTACAGGATAGCTTAATAAAGATGGTTGTTCAGACATGCTACAGTTTGAGTGCTTATAACCTGAAGTACACATTATAGTATACATGACCTCTATTCATCCCAAAATCATCATAAACCAGCAGTATGCAGATGGTAGAGGCCTTGCTGTCTTGTCAACTGCCCACATGTTATTTTTGTACATCACAGGGAAGCCAAACTGGTGACTTCTCAATCTGTGAGTCGGGCGTGTCTAGAGCCATATTCAAATAATGGAAATACATTTAGTGAAGTAGAACTACTGCAGCACACGAGACAGATCGTCACAAGTCAAAAACTATTGAAAAGAGCAGTATGCAAGAAGTTACCAGCAGCTGTTATGTTATACATATCCACCTGAGACCCAGCTATGTAGTTTTTGCTTCTGTAGGGGACATTATATTTTTGTTGATTTCTCTGAGACCTCACATGTCTCAGTTGTAAGTCTGGATGTCTTGTACAGAGCACATTCAGTTGTTTTTTTTATAGATACCAAATGGTTGGAAGTTTCACCAAGACCACACCTTCTCCTGGGTCTTTAAATATGGCTTAAATTAATTTAGTGAAACATCTGACTTTTTTATGGAAATATGATTATATTTTGTAATTGTCATTTAAATAGAAATAAATGTATAATTGTTTGTCATAAAGCAACATCTCAGGACATTTCATATTGTCCACTGTAGAGGACACCAGGACTAAAATCATGTTTATTGTGCATTTTGGGAAACGTAAGATTTCAATAGGAAAATAAATGATATGGAAATATTAGATAGTTTTATGAAACTCTGGCCAATTGTTGCTATTGTTTCAACATGCTGTCCTAATAGCAACACATTAATATGTAAATTGGTTACGGTGTATAGATACGTTGAGTTTAATGGGAAAACCACACATATTGCATAAAACAAAACTGCATGTGAATTTTTTTTCATATGCTCCAAATAATTTAATGACATGAGAAAATAGCTTTTTTCAGGGTCTCAGGAGGATATACTTATATATGTAATTGACATAAGTGTCATATGGTTTGAAGTAAAAAAAAAAAACAACTAAAAACCTAACACTAAATAAAACTCTCGCATGCTATTTGTATCTCTAAGAATGAAGATACATTTTTCATATGTCATTTGTAGTTTATGCTATTTTTCTACATTTTTACTATGTCACACAAAAGGACAAGGTTAAATTTGTCAACTACCCATATTATATATATGGGTACAAATAAAAAATTACAAATATATAATTATATCTATATATAAGCACAAATTAAACATTTATTAAAAACTGCTTCTGAATATTGAGTAAAGGACACAAACATGAAGATTATCTATATTCTAGACTGGTTTAAAAAAAGAAGTATCAGTATGAACTGGACTGATCTCTACCCAAGACGTGTGTCTGTGTCTTCAGCTTACTCATGGCATAAACCCAATCAAGTAAAAACTGAATGATGTTGGAATCAAACCTCAAAGGTAAGCAGGGGCACTACTATGGTCATCCAGCTGATAGCCATGGTGATGTGTGTGCGCCGCTGCTCTGCGATGACATCCATGGAGCGCAGGAAGAGCACAGACCAGACGATGTAGTACAGCACCACCAGACACAGGAAGGACATGAGAATCCACAGCGGCACGCACACCACCTGGAGAAGACACGGCACTAACTCTCATGATAAGACACAGAGCTCGGATTACAAAGCTGGAGGTCCAGCTGCAGGTGACCCATGATGGGAGTGTGGCTGCCCTCCTTACCAACCACGGCCAGGTGATGATCCTATCCAGCCTCAAAGCGATGAAGATGAACTGAAGAATATTTACAGAGCACAGGATCTCCAGCTAATGAAACAACACAAAGAGTGTACAATCAGGCATGATTCATCTCTGTAAACACAAAGATCGTCATGCTCAGGGAGATAGGCTCGGTGTCCTATGGGTGAACGTCACAAGAACTGAAAAATCACTATATTTAGTATTCTCGTCTTTGACGCATAAATTAAGATTTAAAATATAAATTTAATGAAAACAACTGTGACAAATGGGAACAGCTAAATTGTTATGAAAAACTTATGTCAATGCAAAGAAAAGCGTTTGATTTCTATGCAAAAAAATATATAATTTCTTATGATTATTTTGGCATGAAACATGACCCCGACATCATTTGTTTGACTATAACCGTACTAAAAATGGCTGTGAGAATATATTCCTCTGCGATGGTACCTCAAGCGACCGGTCGTGTCTAAATCCCCACACACACGCTGCCACTGAGACGGGCGACACGAAGAAGAGCGGCATGAAGACCAGCAGCCAGAAGTGTGAGCCCCGCTGGACACGGTCACACACCAGCACCTCGAAGGTGAGCAGGAGGAGGTGGATTCCCACAGCGATCAGCATGGCCTTAAACTCCACGCAGGTCTCACCCTCAGCCCTAAAGACCACAGCGTATTGCATGACAAGAACAAAACCACACTTCCCTAAAGGGACAGGTCACCCAAAAACATTCTGTAATCATTTACTCACCCTCATGTTTTTCCAAACCTGTACGAGTCTCCAGCATCTTCTGCTGGATTACCAATTAGTTGCTGGTCCACTACCGCCAACTCTTTTAGAAACTCAAACAGGTTTGAAACAACAAGTAAGTAAATGATGACAGAACTTGAATTTTTGGGCGACCTGTCCCTTTAAGTCATAACACCAACATATGGCATTCTTACAAAGTGTACCTTAGTGCGCTGGCAAAACTTGCCTAAAACAGAACCCTTAACAACATCAACAGAATCATTATTTTAATACCGGGACAGTGTACACAAATTATGCAAAACAGGACCAGGAAGGCGTATCAGGGTCCTTAACCATATAAAGCCTGGAAGATGAAATAACACCGTGCTGATATGTATGTTTATGGCCAAAACGTAGGGTGAAATTCTCGTAGTTCGATTATGAGCCGTTTGTGTGCAAAATAAAGCTGCATGATTCTGGATAAATTGTGACTTAATGGATCTTGCAGTTCTCTCACAATTATGAAGAATTAGGCAACTAAACAATGTCTCATGGGATTGATGTATGGAGGGATTTACTTGTTTGATGAATCACTGGATGAATCAGTGTTTTTGAATGAATTTCTTGAATGATTCAAAGACAAACAGTTCAAAATAAAAGATGCGCACAAAAGAATTGAAATGTTAATTAATCCGATTCTTAAATGTTTTTTTTTTTTTCAAATCCAAACCCTAATCATAATTGGGTAGAAGTTGCGTCTGACCTGTACTGTGGGTTGTGTGCCCAGACCCCGGTACCTACAGACGCCCCGATGATGACCATGAGTTTCCAGAGCCATATGGGCGCAAACACCGCCCAGTAGCTCCACTGGATGATGCCATCCAGCTTCAGTGACAGCAGCACAGAGAAGAGCAGCAGACAGGCGTAGATCAGGAACTTACTGCAGGAGAACATCACACATGTGTTCAGAACACAAGCTGGACACATCTGTCAGACGGGCCTGAAGTATCTGAGAAGCTTTCCTTATGAAAATGATAGTGCTGACTAATGGTTAATCGCGATTAATGACATCTAAAATAAAAATTTTGATTTGCATAATACATGTATCTTTACTGTGTATATTTATTATGTATACAAACACACAGTAAATATATATTTTAAATGTTTAAATGTATATAATTAAAAAAAGAATATGTAATATATAAAGTACATACATACATACATACATACACACACACACACACACACACACATATACATACACACAATACGGTTCAAAAGTTTGGGGTCAGTAAGGTATTTAATGGTTTTTAAAGATGTTTCTGCTCATTAAGGCTGCATTTATTAGATTAAAAATCCAGAAAAAAAAATGTGATAATGTGAAATATTTTTTCAATTTAAAATAAGTGTTTTTTGTGTGAATATATTTTAAAACGTAATTTACTCCTGTGATACAAAGCATCATTACTCCAGTCTTCAGTGTCACATGATCCTTTCAGAAATCATTCTAATATGCTGATT
>JAUCMU010000046.1:14488479-14537166 GCA_032275025.1 Enteromius treurensis | reverse complement strand
TCATCACTCCAGTCTTCAGTGTCACATGATCCTTTCAGAAATCATCCGAATCTCATAATCTAGTCATAATCTAATAAATGCAGCCTTGATGAGCAGAAGAAACATCTTTAAAAACCATTAAATATCTTACTGACCCCCAAATATTTGAACGGTAGTGTATTTCAAAACATTATAATCAAATCTGACTTTTCAGCATCGTTACTCCAGTCTTTAAGTTCTAATATGCTGATTTGCTGCTCAAGAAATATTTCTGATTATTAGCAATGATCATTTTCCAGAGAAATCAGAGCTGCTCTCGGATGTGCGGTCACGACTGTGGTTCACATATAGGAAAAGGTTTTCCCCTATAGGTAAGTGGCAAGTGATCTAGTCTAGCTAGATGGAGTGGAGCTGACTTCGGTCCTGATTAGAGCTGGATGCTTAGCATGTCTGACTGTGGTTTGCAGGAGGAACAGGCCCTTCGTCAGACGCGGGATGGGGCTGCATGCTCCGCTGTGGACAGATGATCCTCGCGCAGGCTTTGGTGTGCAGGCACCTGGGTCGAGGTAAGGAAACGTGGAAGCTTCTATAGTATAGCTTCTAAGTATACCTTTATCTGACCCATACTATTAACAACAAAACATTTTTTCAAAAAACGCTCTATAACGAAAGACTTAAAAGACACAGTTATTTGATAGAATAATGTGCCATGTGGGTTGACTTTTATTTACCTGGGGATCTATTAATACAGTTAAAGTTTAAAAATAAAGTTTACTATAAAATATTTGCTGATATTCAGGAAAAATGTGAAGTTTGTTTCTTGCTATAGCCGCTATTCTGCTTTGAACTGTGTGCTCCGTGTCTGAATCTCTGCTTTTGTTTTGGTCTGTGTGACTCCGCCCACTACCAGTTAACCCAATAGGATGTCAACACCACGGGTTGCCCGTTGGAGGAAAACACATCATAATTCAGCCACAGAATCCAACAAATAGGCTCACAGTCTGATCTCTGCCTCGGCATCCTTCTAAAAAGATTTATGACCAGAGGCTTATTAAAACATGGATAAATCAACTCATTAACTTTTCGGTTTAACAGTGTTCGTTGCCTTCCATTGTGCTGGTTCCTGTATCGGGGTCCTCAATCTGGCAACCCGTGTGAGTGTCGAGTCTGAAGAGGAAGGGCGAAGGGTTGAATTAGTGTTACATAGTGCTCTGCTTCACTGTGTGTTCTAGATTGGAGATGGGATCCAGAGAAACGTCAGCCCAAAGAGTATCATCGCATCTTGCACTGTTTTTTAGACAAGAAGGATAGCTGCTACTCTATTCATCAGATGGGTAAGGCATTAAATGTGTGTGTGTGTGTGTGTGTTTCTGCCTACAACCATGTCATTCAAGACCAGTATTATTGGCCCAGCCCTCTCAATGGCCTTTATACGTTCTGTTTAAAAGCAAGTGCACGCCATTGCATTGTTTTCCTTGAAAGTGGTACTAAAGTCAAGAGCGTTGTGTTTGTGTAGCTCAGATGGGCGTTGGAGAGGGCAAGTCTGTTGGAGAATGGTATGGACCGAACACAGTGGCTCAAGTACTCAAGCAAGTGTCATTTCTCTTTTCCAAAGACGGATCTTAAAAATGATATTTTGTTGCTGAACACGTTTGTCTTTGTTTTAATGCAGTGCTTTTACAAATTTGCTAAAAAAAAAGTTGATGTCAGATTGGTAAAAACTTGCTCAACAGTGGAAGAATGAGAGTCCAAACAGCTGATAAAAAACATCACAGCACTCCAGTCCATCAATTAACATCCGGAGAAGCTGTGTTAAGGTGTTTTTAATTTCAGACTGTTGGATTCTGACGGCACACATTTATTGCAGAGCATTAGTTGGTTAGCAAGTGGTGTAATGCTGCATATCTGACAAAGAAACTAAAAAATCTTCTTGGATGACTTTTTTTTTTTTAGCAAACATTAATTTTTGGGTGAAGCACTGTATCATGAAGTAGGACAATTCTATATAGTATGTGCTCTTCACAAGGTATTTTGAAGAATGCCACACTGCTGTAAATAAAAAGGCACAATTAAAGACTCGTAGTTTGGACGCAACATTTAGTTTGAACTAACAGCAAATGACCATCTGGTTGCAGGAAGCTTGCCCTGTTTGATGATTGGAATACACTGGCTATGTATGTGTCCATGGACAACACAGTTGTTATTGAAGACATCAGTAAGTGTCTTTTTCTGATCAGCCATGTCACGTCACATTTATTTATACAATGCAGCTTCACATTAATAAATAGGAAAATAACTGTGTTAATATTCATCAGTTGTGCAACGTTACTATAAATATTGTTTCTGTAGCTTGTATGATGGTACAAGACCTTCAGTTTGAACAGGATGAGTAATCTTCACATTTCTCTCTTCCGACCTCCTTGATGTTCTCACCTCATTCCTCTGGACCAGAGAAACAGTGTAAGCAGCCAGGCCGGGAAAGCAGGTCCAGGGCTGGCCCCTGTGAAGTGCCAGCGTCAGGCCAGAGCTGTTCAGAAGCTCAGGGAAAGGCACTTAACCTTTGCTCCCAAGGGCTCCTGGATTGGAGGCCCCTGCTGCTGGTCATTCCTCTCCGAATGGGCATTAACAGCATCAACCCCGTCTACATTCAGGCCTTCAAAGTACCACACCTTTCTTTTCCTGAAGAGTCTATTATATTCAGAGCTGGGTAGTAACTGATTACATGTATGCTGGATTACATATTACCAAAAAAATTAGATTTTACAGTACAGTAATGTTTTAAATGACATGATTACATATTATTCACACAATAGCTATATTGATCCTCCCTAAAACGTTTAGTCATCTGAACTGCTTCCACCTAGTATCGAATACATTTTTGTATATAAAATAAATATTTTAATAATTAAATATCACATTTGCATGTTATTGATTTATGGTCACATGACATGCAGGTGAATTACATTACTCACTACAATGTTTGTCATATACTTTGTAATCGGTAACAAACCATGATTTGTAAGTAATCTACGCAGCTCTGATTATATTATATATCAAGTTTTTCGCGTATCATACACACGCACGAACACGTTCCATCTTCTTTTCCTAGGAGTGTTTTAAGATGCCTCAATCGTGTGGTGTTTTGGGAGGGAAGCCCAACCTCGCCTATTATTTTATTGGATTTATCGGTGAGTCTAACAGTTTAGGGTAATAAAACATACAAACGCATGATCCGACGCGTTTCCTGCTGAAAATGAAGCAATAGAAGGAATTCTGGATAATGTGTTCTCATTTGTGTTTTTCTCAGATGATGAGTTGATCTATCTGGACCCTCACACCACGCAGGCCGTGGACACTGAATCAGGCAGTGCTGTGGACGACCAGAGCTATCACTGTCAGAGGACCCCACACCGCATGAAAATCACTAGCCTGGACCCGTCTGTCGCGCTGGTGAGAGCTCAAACCTGGTCACTGCCAAAAGAGAAGTGAATTCGTGAAGCTCTCTGTGAATATAAGCATCCTTCATGTGCATGCACACAGTAATGCTTTAAAACACACAACATTACCCATTTTAAACACAATCTTATTGGAACACAGTTTAGCTCCGACCCTATTGAAACACACTTGAAACGGCTAATCGAGCAATTAATCTTATTCGACCTTTAGCATCTCGCTTAAAAATGACCAAAGAGTCTCGATATTTTTCCTATTTAAAACTTTACTCTTCTATAGTGACATGGTGTATTGAGACTGACGGAAAAATCAAATGTTGCCAGTTTACAGGCTGATACGGCGAGGAGCTTTAGTTATAGGAACTATATATAATTCCTTGATTATTACGCCGCAATGAGAGGATAGTTCCTAGACATATCTGCCTAGAAATCGCCGCTTTTCTGTCAGTCTTAGTGCACGATCTAACTACAGATAAGTCAAGTTTTAAATAGGAAACATATGGAAACTCTTTGGTCATTTTTGAGCGAGATGCTAAGCTCAGCTAAAAGTGGATTCAGAAACGGTAAAACTGAGCATATTTTCAAAAAAAGTGCAGTGTTCCTTTAAATCCGATTTTTTTTAAATACTAAATGACTGCAAAGGGTTGGGAGAAAATGAGGTTTAAAGAAGTTTTTTAGGATTTAATCATTATTACAGTTATTAATATATTTGTGACATGTTGTATGTTTGGACATAATTCTTTTAACTCTCACACAGAACGCATTTTTTCATTCCAGCGCACAATTTTTCCATGTTTTTTCTATGTATGTGCGTTAAATGGATGTGTGCGACCGTCTCGCATATTTTCAGCATCTCACACATGTTTTAAAGACGGCGTGTCAAGTTTAAAGAATTTCAACTTTTACATGCAGTACTGCTCATCAATGTCAGTTCCAAAACAGTGGGCCAATCAGAAGAGCCCAGGGGCGGGGCAAGCGGTGTAAGCTTTTGTTTACAGTACAAGATTGGCATGACAACTTTTATTTGATGTTTGAAGTTGGAAAGAAATCACTTTTTCACACACGCAGTTTTTCACACAGACGTATTTTGCGTTCACCGATGTTTTGGCACATGTACATATTCCAGAATGGCAAATTATTAAAAAAAATGAATAAATCCCAGCTTACTCTTTTTTTCTTCTTATGAAGGCAAATCACCATTTTACTTGTCGATGAGCGAACGTGAGAATGAGCCGAAGGTCTTCAGCTGCAGATGTTAGAATGCATTCAGGGTTTCATTTCATGGATCAGTAAACGTGAATGTTTGTCCCTAGGGTTTTTTCTGCAAGAGTGAGGAGGACTTTGACAGCTGGTGCGATCTGGTTCAGCAGGTTAGATCGAGAACGTGATTTACCAGCTTGCTTCCTTTACAGTTTTAACTTGCTCTCATTATTTGTCTCTGATGTTAAGGAGCTCCTCAAGAAAAGAAACTTGCGGATGTTCGAGCTGGTAGAGAAACACCCGTCTCATTGGCCTCCGTTCGTTCCTCCCACCAAACCAGAGGTGCAGACCACAGGAGCAGGTACTGAGGAACAAACACCGTAGCATTGTGTGATAAACATTTCCTACGAACCCTGTAATGCATTACTTAATGCATGCATAATACCTTGACACGTGAAGACATTAACACATTACATAGTTACAATGTTTACAAATCTGGAAGTTTCATATCATTTCACTTTAAGGCAATACTTCAGCACCCCAAAAATCAGAAGAATTGATGAGAGTGCCCTCACTTTTAGACTAATCCTAAATGAGTTTGTTTCTTTGTAGATTTAGAGAAATGTCTAAAGGCTTCATAGAAGACTGTGCGTCTGATTTCAATTCATAACCTGAATATCATTCTGTGCTCATTCTCCTAGAGTTCATCGAGTCCCCAGACAAGCTTTTTGAGTCAGAAGAGGAGTTTGAGATCCTAAACGTGTGATCCGTGCACACTTCCTCTGCTCCACACAGCACAAGTGCCTCCGATCAACACCGAGCACACGCTTACCGTACGCAAAAAAAAGCAGCAGCAGAGCAGCGAGGAACACAAGAAGCCAAGGATTACGTAGCAACTTTCAGAGGTCGTGTAAGAGACTTGTGTTTGCATGAACGTTTCCGTACTGTATCACGGTGAGGGGAAGGCTTCGATGAGGACGATATCTTTACAACCTCAACACACTCTACCTCCTGACCGCAGGAGATGGATCATATGCAGACATCTTTAATTCAGTGTTATTCAAGGAAAACGAATGACAACCTTATCGGTTAAACAAGTGCCTCCTTTTATGACATATTTATATTTCTGACTGGTTAAGGTGATGGTTCCTTTCCTTACTACAGTGGGTTAATTATATCACCCACCCCTGCACATCTGTACATATGGCTTGAAATGAAAATATTTAAAAATGTTTAGCACATTTTCGATCGGCCCTATCACTTTTTTTCAAAGTAAGAAATAAACGGTAAAGATGCTAAATTATGAGCTCCTATCATTTATTGGTGTAAACTGTACCCTTTCATGTCTTTGTATGTTTATAAAAGATGACAAATCTGAACAGGACTCTTCTTTGGTTTATGTCTAAAATAATGTGTTGCATAATATTAATATGTAACTTATTCAAAGAAAATATTTACTTTATAAAAAAAAACAAAAAAATAAATACTTTTGAAACGCATATATATATTTCATACTAGGTATAGTTCAAATCTTAACATATTAACTGACATTTTTCATGAGATTTAATGATACAGAAATGATAATTTAACTTTATTAGAAGTGCTGCTTGTGCATAATGCACGTTTCTTAATATTAAGCCTAAAAAGTGTTTTAATACCACTCTTGGCAAGGATTATATGATTGTGCTAACATGGAACTATTGGTATAAATGCAAGATATTTAAAGTGTAAGTGATAACAATAGTTCCCCTTTAGCACACTTAAATATAGTTCAGTGTCTCTTTAGTCAGACTTCAGCACTACCTCTGCACAACTAATGTGCATTAAGTACAACGTATTTATTTTTCGCTATAGAGAAGTAACTAAAGAAATACATACATATAAATACATTAATCACATACAAAATGAAGGTTTTTGTTTACACTATATATGTATGTGTACTGTGTATATTTATTATGTATGTATGTGTATATATCACACAGTATATTTGAAAATATTTACATTTATTCATATGAATTGACTTTTAATATTCTATATATAATTTGTCATATATTTAATATACTTAAATATATACATGCATTTGTTTGCATTTATATATACATAGTAAATAAGACATATTTTATGTAAACAAAAACTTTTATTATGAATGTGATTAAAACGATTAATGCATTTACAGCATATAAATATATATATATATATATATATATGTATATGTATATATATATATATATATATGTATGTGTGTGTCATGCCGTTTTTTTTTTCTTAGCATGGATGCCTTAAAAAAAACAAAAAACTATATTAAAAAAGATTTGTTTCAAATATACAGTAGCATTCAGCATTTGAAGTGGATCAAAAAAGTGAATATAATTTGTCCTAAGACAAAATTGCATTTCGGTTTTGGGTTTTAGGACCACCTTGATTAAAGGTTTGGATCCACTTCTTAACTACTATATATATAAATTTTTTTCTTTATTTTCATCAGAGAATCTTAAATAAATGAAACAGTTTCCACAAAAATATTCAGCTTTCAAATGAATAACAGTGTTTTTTGAGCAGCAAATCAGAATGATTTGTAGTAATGTAGTAATTGTAGTAATGATGCTTGAAAATATTACTAATGTATTTTTGATTGACAACAATAAAAAGCAAAACATTTAAATGGTGGTGCACATTTGGGTTTTAGTTATTTAGCTTTTTAAAATAATAATTTAGGATATTAAACTCGATTTACTAATAGATTATACGTTCATCTATTTCCTAACTGCAAGTGTTCTCTTTTTGGCCAGCAGGGTGCAGCAACTATTAACTTAGATACAGGACAAGCAAGTGGAGAAACTAGGGTCTTAACATGTCCACAGCAACGTTGCATCATACTAGACATGAGAAATCAAAAGCACATGACTCAGTCAAGGGTACCTTGGCACTTTTTTATTGCAATAGCTCTATTACAAGCAAACCCAATCTAATAAATATACACAAAAATAAATAAATAAATAAATATAAAAATGTAAAAGTGACCAAATAAAAAGAACAAAAAAATAAATAAACTCAAACACCCTCATCTTTGAAACCAAGCGAGGTGCCGTGTAGCGTGTTGACGAGAGAAGGGATATCAAAAATTACAATATTTACAAAAGGAAGACGGCGCTGATAATGGTCTGCTTCAGTCATTATTATCAACATTTTTCAACCCAATCACAAGCTTTCAGCGTAAGTGAGTACTGACCAAATGAACAGCAAACTGTTGACACATCTCTTTTTTTTTCTTCTTCTTTTTTGTCCAGCTCTTCCTTTCAGTCACTGTAAAAGGCAAACGACACGATTCCAAACAATATCAGTAACCCCCAAATATAACCTCAGTAGAGCCCCTAGTATAAAAACCCCCCCGAAACAAAACAAAAAAACACAAGTCTGATTATTTTTCCCAGGCTGTCACGGTAGTTATTGTGTAGAAAAAGTCCCCAAGAAACGGTATACTACTGTTTTTTTTCTCATTTCACATTTTACATTAAAGCAAAGCAATATCGTGACACAATAGCATGACAAAAGCTAGTCAAAGAAAGATGGGAAAAAGTCACCGACGTATGGTTTCGTCCCAACATAATCTGGACTACTACTGTAAAGCTTACACATCCTACTACACAGCTTTCAACCACAACCTCAACCCAAAACCTCTTCATATAAAGCTTCCAGGTACGAGAAAAAAAATAAGAAACAAAAGAGAGAGACTAATAAGTCTTAGTTAAAAAAAGGCTCGAGAGAGAGAGAGATGAAGGGAAAACAGGTTCTCTGAAGTTGTATATACATTGAACTCCCCCTCTCAGTAGTATTATATTCGTACGAATGCGTTCACCGTCTACACTGGATTCAATAAATGAACACAGACGAGCAATAAATAATCAAGAAATGAACAAAAACAACAAACAGGATGTACCACGTGGGGAACGCAAAGTGGCACAACGTTATCCTTCGATACTGTGGCAGTTCGTAAGACTAGTAGTGAAAATGCAAATACGTAACCGGCAAGAAGTAGTAAACATCATCGTTTCGTGACCGGTGGCTACAGCGAGGCTCAAAAACGCTCCCAGGTTATGTAAACAAGGCTATTTTGAGGACAGAATGGAAATGGTGCCGCTTTGCATCTCAGAGTAGGCAATACTTGATATTGCGCTAATACAGGCGAGGCTTTTTCCCACCGGCGTGAATGGGAGGTAGCATCCGGTTAACACTGTCTCGGCCTAAAAAGTGCTCTCGTATTGGTTTTGTTTGAATTTGCCTGATGTTGCCTCGTTTGCTCTTTCGCGGTGGGTGGGGCGTTTTCATGCACCCATAACACTTACTTATAACACCACGACTGTACACGATGAAAAAACAATAAAAACCACGCAGGCCTGTGTGACAACTGTTAACCCCTGAAGAAAAAATAATTACTTTATACAAACAAAAATGGCCGGAACTAAGTACGGGGCGGATGATACAAAATGATACTCGATATACAAGCTTCTCCTATTTACATCCAGGAAACGTAAACCTGTAACCTAAGAGCTATGACGCGTTTCATATCGTACACACAAAAATAGAAGCGCTAGATATCTGAAGCTCACAGTTCTAATTTAGCGAACCCGCTCTAGTAAACAAGACGATAACGGGAAAAACTAAAACAAATAGTATCATTCGGACAAATGAAACCGGTTGTTGAGGCAGTTATGTGGGAAATACAGAGCATAAGAGGTTGTGCAGTTTCTCAGTCTTTGTTGTTGGAGGTCTGAGGAGGAGGAGGCTTGCTCTTCGGCGTTCCAGAGTTCAGTGGATTCTCCGTGTCCTGATTCCCCTTCAGGCACCGGCGTTTGACTCGCTCAATCTGCAAGAGAGAGAAGACAGAGCGCACGTTATTAAACGCTTAATGTGCTCCATGTCTGCATTCCTCGGACAGTAGAGGTCGTGCGTTTGATTTCCAGCCAATGCGTGTTCAAATGTACAATAAAAGTCACTTTGGACATCAATCAGCTTCATTAGGTTTCTGAGGTAGAGGCCATTTATATATTGAAACCACACTTCAGCAGTATTAAATGGTTCCAAAAGGACTGGTAAAACATTTAAAGGAATAGTTCACCCGAATATGAAAATCCTGTAATCATTTAATCACAAACCTGTATGAAATTCTTTGTTCTGCTGAACACTAAGGAAGATATTTTGAAGAAAGTTTGTAACCTGCCTCACCGTTGACTTCCATAGTAGGAAAAACTAATACTATGGGGGTCAATGATGACCCAAAACAAAATTCATACAGGTTCACACTACTTGAGGGCAAGTTAATGATGACAGAAGAAACATTTTTGGGTGGACTATTCCTTTAATGGTGGATCTATTAGCAAATGCTGATTTTAGTAAATATCTAAATACAGTAGTCAACATTCAAAGTGGTCAAAGTTGGCCCAAGACAAAAATTGGTAGTGTTTTTGATTTTAGGACAACTTTGATGAAAGGTTTTGATCTACTTCGAATGTTGACTACTGTATTATATATATATATATACATATCTATATTTATATATAACCACTTTAGAAATCAGGGTGACTTTTTTTTCTTCATTAAAACAGTAATAAATATTTTTTACTTTGCTTCACTGTCTTAATTGCAAACCCATGCTTTTATTTGTTTTTATGGCTTATTTGATTCCTGCAAATATGTACCGCTCATCTCTTATGATATATCATCTCTTAATGATGAGCTTGAGCGGAAATTTTACCTTTACTTATATTTTGAGGTTTCCGTAACAGATATCTACATTCTCAAATCACTATATACTTACTTGAAAGGTACTTTTCTGAAAATAATATTTTAATTTTGTTAATTTAGTTTTTTGGTCATTTTGCTTCTGAACTAAATATATTTTGATTGAAGAATGCTTAGATGTTTGTACTTGAAAATACTAAGCTAGAAAATCCTTGTGCAGTGTTGGTATGGAAATCTGTTTGTTGCTCATGATCACTGTGAGTGCACGTCTCTTTATAGCTTTTATAAATACTGTAGGAAAAATCACTTAAGCTTACTTCTATGACAATGTGAGTGCAATGCTACCCACCAAGTTCATTTTGAAATCTATGCAGGTGAGCAAGAAAAAAACTTTTGCAGGACATCGGAAGCAAAAATGCATCTATGACAGACCAGAAATCAGCATATTTCAAGTGATCTTGGTGAATAGGTTTTACTTGACTGTTAAAACTGTGTAAGCAAAGTTTTTTAAGGCAGCATGCAGGCGGATTCCTTTAATATCATATTTGCACATCACAACTCTATGTTTGTACAGTCGCTCTGTGCACATGAAGTGCTCTTTTCCCAGTGCTATTCAAAGTGCAAAATCAAAAATAAATAATGTTCAATCAGTTCAATAAATCAGCAAGAAAAAATAACATATTTGAAAGCAACAGCATCATATTTCATTGTTTCTCTTCTGACTATAACAACGACAGGCCAGCAAGTTGACAGGACAATTCTGCTTCATCGTCTCTCTTCAGGACTGCAGAAAAGACTCACTTGATTAAGGGGAAAAAACAGATGCAATTTACAACTGCATCTCAGCAAATAGACTCTTTAGGTTACGTTACATCACATAATGCATACACTGTCCATTTGTGCAGGACAAACAGAGACATGAATGTTGAGGCAGCATGCAGCTACTAGCCGTCACTTAATTTGTAGCATAAGGGGAGACAGAGATGCAACCAACCTTTCGAGGCAGTGGCACGTCCTCCCGAAATGGAGAAGTCTATACCAGCGTAAGCATCGCTCTCTTGGAGGTTACTGTGAGCTGGGTGTGGGGGGGGAGTGTCGCGTGAGACCCTGGGCACTTCTCTCAGGTCCAGAGCGATGTAGTTGAGGTAGCTGGATGAGGCGTTCTGTGGCGTCCCTCCGCTAGTGGAGCGTGCCACCAGGGCTGCCGAGTCGGGAGAGGCGCCCGACCACATGCTATTGAAGGAGCTGGAGTTTTGCCATCTGCTAGCTTCGGGAAGATTTTGATTGGCCGAGGGCCTCATTCCACAAGCGCTAGCACAAGAAGCAGGTGAGGGGATGAACGTCTCTGAACTGTGTCGCCTCCTTCCCTGCGGGTCCGCCCTGATGACCTTGGGCTCTGTGTGACCAAACGGCAGGTGCTCGGAGATGCAAAGGTGCTGCATTGCTCTCAACGGACCATCTCCGCATTCGTCGTGCGTCTCTAAATTAGTTGACGGCTGCCCATAGGTGCACCCTAAAGGACGGGCGTAGTTGGGCGGGTTCCACGGCGCCACGAGCGAGTGCCGTGGAGGGCGGTCCTTCAGGAGGCTGTCCATGTTTAGGCCCAAGTAGTCATGGTCCGGCGAGGAGCAACAGTGCCGATAGCAGGGCTGAGAAGGGGGCGGAGTGGAGGGTGAATTTACGGAGGGCGGAGAAGCAGCAGCGTGGGAGGAACGTGAGCCAAAGTCCATGTGTATGTACTCTCCAGGACTGGGAGGGCTTGGGGGATCGGCCGGAGACATGGGAACGTATTCCAACTTTTCACGCTTTTCTCGTGAAGGGGCTTTGTAGGAGCGTGGGAGCGAGAAGTACGAGGTCTTTGGACCTTCGGGCGAGGCCTGCGAAAAGCCTTCTGCCACCGTAAGTTGGGACATGTCCATGTAGTCGTCATACTCCGTTTGCTCCCTACAGGAGGGGCTGTCGCCCGGGAGCATCATCATGTAGCCGTATCGCTCCGCTTGCTGTGAGGAGCAGGGGTGAATGTCCAGGGTGGCAGGGTGGTTTGCTCGGGGTTGCATAGGGATGTAATCTGCACTCGGAGAGGGAGCAATGCTGTAGATCATGGGCATGTAGCCGTCGTCTTTTGGCAGTTTCTTTTGACACTCAGAGCTGAGCAAGGGAGGCTTGTTTGGGTGATGTAATTCAGAGTAAGACTTATAGGCTGACTTCAGCAGGCACGAGCAAACCTGGTGTCGTTTTGACTCAACTGGGCTCGACTCGTCTAAAGAGGATGAGGTTTGCGTAGCTTTCTGCTGCGTGATGCTCAAACCGCTGCCGAGCTTCGGCTTGGACGAATGTGCAAGCTTGAGAAAAGTCCTCTCCATATAGCTGCTCTCCTCTTCGAAAGTTCTCGCCCCATCTCTGTGCCAATCCATGGTCATGTACTCGGTCAGCCGATAGTCCTCCCGAATGGGCGGAGTGCTGCCGTGGGATTCGGGTGTGGTGCAACTTGCGTGAAAGTACCTGAAGTCACACGGGCTGGGGCAGAACTCGTCGGACGAATTAAAGCCACCGTCACTAGGGGAGCCACAAATGGAGGAGCTCGAGGGGCGAGTGTGTGTGTCAGAGGCCGAGCCATGCCCGCTGCTGCTGGACACGCTGATAGGGCTGGTGGCAGATAGGAATTGAGACATGGGGAGGGAAGCAGACCGGGTGTGGTGGCTCGAACCGGGCGAGGCATGGGCACAGCAGCTGCCGCTTTCCTCGCGGCCCACGCTGAGAACCGGGGTGTTTAGATGCACCAGGCTGCCTGTTCCAGAGCTGAGGGGGCGGTCCTGAGTGCCCTCACCCTCGCTGGAGGTCCGGTAGCGCTGGCCTCGCCCTCTGTTTTTCCCTGTAGGTGGTGTGCCTGTCACCGAATCTGTCCTGGAGGGGCGCTGCAGCCCGGTTTGGCTCGGGGGAAGGTTGCCAAGATGTCGGCGAGTAGTGAGGAACGGCATGGGGTTAGAGCTGGAGGACTGGCTTTTGCTCCGTGGCCTGAAGTCGGGAAAAGCCTTAAGAGCCTTCATGGTGTCGAGAATGGTCTCGTGCATGTTCTGTGCCACCACAGAGTCCTCGACTTGCACCCAGATTTCACCAGGCCCGATGGAAGAAGAGCGGCCCACCTCAATGAAGAAGAAGCTCTCGGAGTGGCCACAGCGGCGGATGCTCATTAGCGGCAGGTTGACGGCGGGCGTCTCCGAGTTCAGCTTCACCAGGTGAATGGTCTTGGCGGAAAGGCACAGACGGTACACGCCCATCAGATTCCTGGTCTGACCCAAGCCTTTAGGTTTGACGTTGACCTGCCACACCTCCTTGAAAATAGTCCCCGGCGAAATCGTCCCATAACCATCGTCGAGCTCGTCGTTGTCTAGCTGCCCCTTCTTCCCCTCCGTCATAAGTTCGGTGAGCGCCAAGTACCACTCCTCTTGCTCCTGCTCGCTCTCTGCCACCACGGCGAAATACTCGTCTTTAGTGTAAAGGGCAATGAGGTATTTGTTCTTAGCATCTGCCCTCTTGTTTACCGTAAAACACTGGGACAGATAAATCACCCTCTTGGCAGGGCAAGCAACACCGGAGGCAGCAGCTTTGAGGGCGTTTCGAAATTTCTTCTCACTGTCGTAATACTCTAGCCGACTGGGCCCGAGGTTGCTGGGGCCCCGCAGGACGAAGAACCTCTTGTGGCCGTGCTTCTGTTTTCTGAGATAGCCACATTTCCATATGTCCCTGTCCGCACCGCTGGAGCAGACGGCGGCGGCGGCCAGGGCAGCAGCAGTGGTGTCGGCGCTCAGTACACGACAGAAGGCAGAGTCGTGCACTTTATACTGGAGCGGTGGCAAGTTTTTCCTCAATACAGCATCCTGAGGGTTCTCATCCGGGAACAGATGATGCACTTTAAAGTGGTAAGGCGGATGGTACCTCCTCTGTGGCTGAGAATGAGAGGAGGCCGTTAAGTGCATGGGCAAACGGGAGCCGCTGTTATTGATTGAGGTGGAGGAGGAGGAGTATGGAGGCTCCCCGGCAGCACAAGAGATGTGGCTGTTAGTCGCGGGCGTTTTTGTGACAGCGCGCCGCGGTTGTGCCTCCAGTGTCAACATGACGCCGTGATTCGGTAAACGCGGCCGATCTTCCATGGGACAATGCGATGAAAGGTCACTTTACCTCCGCTTTACGCTGATGCACGGCCCATTTTGTTGGCTGCGGGTTCGTAGCTCAGATACAATTAAGCGTTCGAGTGATCCGTGCTGCTTTCCGACGTATCCCCCTGGTGATTATTCAGCGCGACGAAACGTTGCGTCTTCGCAGAGCCTCCATCGTCGCTCGCTGCCATTATAAATCTTTATTTGCTCGCTTCACTCATGGTGGCTACACATCACTACAGCCCAGCGAAAACATCACGTGACGAGCACGTCAGCGCACTGTGCGGGGTGAACGGGGTCAGCAGACGCCTCTGATTGGCCCGCTCGAGAAAAAAAGCTGTGATGGACAGTCCTCGGAGCCAATCGGAGCCGTCAATCCAGCAACCGCGTCTGCCTCTGTGTGCAGACTCTGGTGCTGGCATAATAAATATCTTTGTAACGAGAATAAGGATTTTAGGAAAATATGCGAAGTGTTTATATGCAAAAACAGTTTTTTAAAATGTTCAAAAATCATGTTTTTTTGTTTTGTTTTTTTTTACGGTGTTTTTATTCAACTGTGACTTTGAGATTAATTGGAACGCACAATAAAAACAACAACATGATTTTTCTAAATTGTTCAAAACTGAGATATCTTTTTTGTTTAAATGAATTTAATGTAGTGCTACATCTTTTTGAATTGGATTTTAGTGACAAGGACGTGATGTATCGCGATCAGTCAAAAGTTTGGACACTCCTACTCGTTCTTTTATCATTTATATTATTACAATTCAGATGTAGTAGAATAATAGCAAAGTCACTATAAAACAAAAGTAGCAGAGAAGCGGTCAGAAAATGTCTGTGTTGAACAAAAACATAAAATCATGGTTTTACACATGACAGCATAACAGATGCACCGCGAGTCCTCACCAATTCTACTCAATTTCATTACATAAAATGTCATTCTCTGATTGTTTTTTATAAATGACATGTATAATTGACTTTTCAGGAAATAAAAAATGTATGTGCAGTGCAAGGAAAGAGAATATCAATCTGAAATCAAAAAGAAGCTAAATATAGATCAGGGTATAACTCTTAAAACATACATCCATTTAAAGTATTTAAAGAAAACAAACAGAAAATGGGTTGCAATAATATATTTTAAAAGTTCCTTCTTCTCGGTTGTTGTTGGCATGTTGTTGCATGTGTTACAGTCACATTTTTCTTCAAAATTATTTTACATTTCATCAAATTTAATGTCAGCATGCTCTTCTGTTGCCGAAGGTTTTTGTTTGATAATATTTGTTAATTAACAGAAACAAGAATGAATAAACAAATACATGAATGTGTTTTTTATCATTTCTAATTTCTGTCAAATAGCATATAATGTGAATTTAATTCAATGAAAATATTACAGCTGGACAAGAACAAGAAAAAATGCATTTGGGTATCTAAGTTGGCCAACTTTATGAAGCTCCTGTTTCATCTTTGTGAGGATGAAGACAGTCCTTTCTGCCATTTGTTTAGTTGATGTTTCTGTAGCGTGTTCTGCAGTATGATGATTATCAGCGTTTCCCTTTTAACAGATGTTTCCACTTCACTTTTTTGTCCTAATAATAAATAATACTCGATGTAAGAACCTACAGCCTCTCTGGTCGATCTGTGCTGACACTCTCTCTTCTTCAGATTACTGGTTTGATCATAATACCTTATTAATTCTTTTAACAGTCCAAGAAGAAGCAGGAGATTAATTAATGGTAAAACTGAGCAGGCTTTATTGAATAATCCTATTAGCATTTTATACATAAATAAACACTTGAATCTGCACATAAATGTATTAATACTGGGATCCTTCAAATCTTAATACTCCACTAAATGATGAATTCAGGTATTAGTTTATTGCAGTGAAACATGTGGACTGAAGGGTTATATGAGTTATATAAGTCCTTGAGTTTGCATATTTTAGCAGGATATAATATTTTAATATTTGTACAAATACAAGCTTTTATAAATGGTAAAAAAGGTTTTTAATGCGGTTTACACATTCACACTTGGGTTTCATATACAAACAAAAGGACTGAGAATGCAATGCAACTAAATGCAACATCTAGAGGGACCATATAAGGAAGAGCATTGTCTAATGAGCTCATCAGAGTCAAGTCCTCTCATTAATATGTCTAGTCGTTTTGTAAATCTCCTGTAAGTAAAAAAAAAAATTTTTATATTGCATTTTTTTAAGGTATGGATTATTTACAAGGAACACCGGCCATTGTCTTCATTTCTATTCTTGGCCAGTTTCTCAGCATAATTTGATGTTAAACTCTTCTAAAGGTATTACATACACAGCTCTGTTTTAAAAAAAAAATAACTTTTTAAATCATTGCAAATATATTTTCCATTTTACCCTTTTTTACTTGTCATGTCTAATTATTTGAATCTTCAAGTATACCCCCCTATTGAAAAAGAAATATACTTAAATGTATTTAAAATACATTTATTTTTATGCTCAGTACACTACAAATACATTTTCATGTTTATGTACTTAATAAAATGCCATGCAATTGTACGTTTAGTATACTAAACTGGTAAACTTCAAGTCTGCTAAACTGGAACAACTTATTTCGTACTTTATGCAGAGCTGAAGTCCAATTAAAGACATACTTAGTACATTTGACTGTGCTAAAGTGGATACATCTAGCATACATAAATAACAAATGGCTTTATTGTTATTAGAGCCCAGGACTAAATACATTACTCAAACTTAAGTATTTTTTTCAGGTGCCTTTGGAGAAAAAGTTATTGGTGTGATCCTGATAAAAGTTAATGGCACTGACATATTTTAAGACAGGCCAGTGCAAGCTGCTTTCAGTTAGGGCAGCTCAAATATGCATTTTAGTGAAAGCAAATGTCCACCTGTTCAAATATTTCCTGAAAGGCAGGTTGTTATCTGGTTTATCTTGGCTGCTCACTCCAGCACTCATTCCAGTATATTAAATTTCATTTTAATTATTGGAAGATATACATATTCTATAACTAGTTATTGAATGTAGCAATGTATTATATGTAGCAGACATGCAATGGAGTTGTGATTTTCCAAAAGCCATTGTCTCACGCTGCATTCTTACCTCTAGGTGTCAGTATAAGTCCAAGATGATTGGCATATCAGAAAGTGCAACATAAACAAACACTACTGTGAGCACCTTCAATAACATTGAGTAGATGTTTTTTTTTTTAAATCCTGGTTGATTCATATATTGCAATATGGGAATTATAGCTTGTGTGCTACATGTAATGACAAATAGATAGAAAGTATTTCATTTAATCAAAAGTATAAAACCTTTCAACCTTTTTGAATTCGGGTTGTACATACATATATTTATATATACACACATATGAGAGAGAGCGACACCTGATGTAAATCGCCACTCCCCAGGAAAATGGATCAGATCATGTTAGTCTGTAAATCCACAGTATAAGTAGGATACAGATCCCAGGAGTGACCGCCAGAATCATTATTGCGGATCTTATGACCGAATCCTTGGAATATCACATTTCCAGTGTTGTGAGCCAGGCTCAAACCTTCTGCAGAGCTTTTGCCAAAAATATAATGGCCATGTAGATATTTGTAATATTTTTTGTATACTCTGTTCTGGGTGTTTTTCCTGTTTGGTTTTGTTTTTACTGCATACTATAACTGGGTGTGTTTATCACTTACTATTGATAATCACAAAATATTGGTGGATCAAGTCCTTGACCAAAACCCAACAGGATTTTCACATTGACAGTTTTATGCAGAAAATAACCAATTACAGTAATTATAAAAACAATCTATTACTCATTTCAGGGAGTATAATCTGACTTTTTTTACTTTTAATCCAGATTACATGTTATCGTTTACTAGCCAGCACTGATAGTGATCTTGGCCATCAACATTTTACAAAATACTACCTAAAAATAGACCTTGACGAATTTAAGCATATATTGAAATATTATAGATTGAAATGTATTTAGCAATTTCAGCACTGAAATCATAGGTTTATATGTGTGTACGGTGTCATATAATTGTACATTCATATAGGTATTTACACTCAGGTTAAGAGCACAGCTTTTTGTGACATATTAAAGCAAACATCTTATTTTGCTCAGCTTTGGTTGTCAGAAGTACCAAGACACAAGCTCAACATCATTATGAATTAAATCTGAATTGATTGCTTGAGAAGAACCTTTTCGGCTTCATAATGCAATATTAAATGCATGCAGGCTACTCTCTGAGTGTTGTAATAGGATACATGTATAAAGTGCACTGCCTTCCCATAATGCAGCAAAAGTTTCCCATGCACCACCATGCAATAATGAAAAAAGCTCTGCTAAAAGAGAAAGTTCAAGGTTTTTTTTCCACAAATGAGAGTCTTGACACGTGTAATAACCCCTTCAATGTCATGCTACAGCAGGTGTGCACTGCCTTTACAGTTTTACATCTACGCAATCTGAAGATTATATTAATTCATGAAGAATTGTTCTTTGTTATGTCTGGCAGCTCTTCCTCACACATCCCACATATCTAATTTTGATATGACGAGATGCATGATAGATACACTTCCTGTTTGAGATCACAGCTTAAACTATATGCAATACTAAATATGCATTTCTGTAAACATGAAATGATTGAAATGCATGCAAAGGGAAAATATACCGTAAAATGTTCTGAGAAACACAGAGTTACTTCTGAAAAGTAATTTAATTTACTGAACATGTGCAAATGTACAGCAGAACATCTTTAAAACAGTCATTGATATACGATGGTCTTTCTTATAGAAGGCAGGAAGTCCAAACACAACAAATCATTTATGTTTTGACATTCAGTAGCATAGTGACTAGAACTGTAATATTTACTCAGGACAGCATCTTAAATCTTAAAACATTTATATTTACATGAACACATAAAGCTATATTTGAATTCAACAATGTGAATCATTCTGTTATCATTCACGACAACATGCGTGTTTCAGGAAGATATATGTATTTAACTTCTTAATGTTCTACTTCATTCAAAACAAAAGCAAATCTATACAAGCCGATTTCTTGATACTTTTGATATATTATTCCAGAAACTTGAACATGGCATTTGTCACAAACTAATTTATATATAAAACATGGCTTGGGGGAAAAATGTGCTTTAGGGACCATGTGACTGTACATAGCTATTTTTGCAGTGGGTCATGTTTGCTGCGATGTTAGCCGTGGGCTTGGAGCTTCTGAGGAGCTCTGTGGCTGAGATTCGCTCACCGCAACTGGCCTTGGCGCTTCTTGTCCTTCTAAGAAAAGCCATGAAGTTGTCATTTTGAGAACTGATTTTGGACGCTCCGCTGCCAAGAGCCTGAGTGCCCGGATCACCCTGCTTGTTTTCGAAGGAGTCTTTACGACCCAGGAGCTTTCTTTTAGACCTGCAAAAAGGGAAAACGATATGAGTACAGAAATTAGTAACTCTTTATTTTGATGGTCCCTTCTGAACTTTGCACTTACAAGTCAACTAACTCTTATTAGAATATTAGTAGACTGTCTAATTAATATCTGCTAACTCTTTATAGTGATGGTCTCCCAAAAGATATTCTACTGACTATTTGCAAGTACGTCAACTTATTCCAACCCTAGCCCTACCAGTCTACTAATACTCTACTAATACTTTAATGAGAGTTAAGGCCCATTCACACCAAGCACGATAACGATAGATGACCGATAGAAACACTGACAACTAATCATAATCAATCCTGCTATCATGCGCTTGAGAATTTAAAGCGGCAGACACGCTTGAGATTATAATAAACAGACGATATTTTTAGCTGGTGTGGATGCAAATATAGTTAGTTATCTGTATAGTCATCTTGCTTTGTGTGAATGGGCCTTAAGTAGATATGTAGGTGCAACGTTACTTTATTTTAACAGCATGTGTTAAAAGGACCATCAAAATAAAGTGAAACCCAGCATTTAGAAGCCAAAACCTGACTGGAGCTGTACTAGAAGGTTCTTCATGGTGCCATAGAATAACCTATTTGTCTAAATAGTTAAATAAATAACCTTTCTCATATGAAGTATCTCTCTTAATAAAGGTGCTTAAAAGGTTCTTCACAGAGAAGCCAAGAAGAACATTTTTGGTTCCAAAAAGAACCGTTCAGTCAAAGGTTCTTTAAAGAACCAACTCTTTCTTACCTTTTCAAAATGTGAAGAACCTTCTTTCGCCACGAAGAAGCTTTTGTGAAACAGAAAGATTTTAAAGGTTCTTTATGGAACCATTTAAACAGAAAAGTTTTTCTATGTCATCGTGAAGCACCTATATTTCAGAAACAGTTCTTTGTGGCAAAAGAAAGTTCTAAATATAGAGATGGTTCTTTGACTGAACCGTTCTGGAACCAATAATGGATCTTCTTTGGCTTTGAAGAACCTTTTAATAAGTACCTTTATATTTAAGGGTGTATTTTGTAGCAGTGTTAATTAACCTGTGAATTATGGTGAATAGGTCCTCCGTAGTTTGGGATTTGGACTTGTAAAGAAACACATCGTCTTCCTCTCCTACCAGCTGTAGAGGTCCAAGGTCGGGCATTCGGTCCCTGTTCTCTACATCGTAAGTTGGCTGATCTGTAGACATGAATAACTCTATATGATGAGCATCGGTATATTGCAGTAACTGAAAGATGAAATAAAGCCATTAGAGTTCTCTTACCTGGTGCATCTGCGTGCTCTTGCTCAATGACCATTGGGTAAGATGGAATGACGCCATATAGGGTAACATGATATTGACTCGCAGACATCGGAGACTTCGGAGACTTGAGTTTACTAGGAGACAAGGGGTCATCTGGGCTTTTCTGAGAAGCTGAGTTATAGTAATGTGAACTGTCCACTGCTGGTGTCTTCGTCAGAGGCGGTGGTGGGGCTCTACGCTTCTTGTGGTGTTCATATTGGTTAAAGCAGGTGGTTGTATTGTAGGGGAGCACATTTGGATGCTGTGGCTGATGGGACTCTTTCATTGGCTGTGGAGAATGTCCTTCCAAAAAGTAGCAGTCCTTCTGCTGCTTCAGATGATGTGCTGGTACAGTCACTGGGGGCTTTACTTTGTTAATCATCGCGTAAACATCTTCCTGTTTCTCGTTGGGTTTGAGTGCCGCCGGTTCTGGATCGGAAGCCGTCCCGAAACGGGGCTGAACAATGGCATTGGGCGGCCACTTACTCTTCTGGGGCTTGGGAGCCACCGGAGGTTTGGCTTTTTGCTGTTTCGTTGGACTCAAAGAGATCTCCTCCTCGATCACGTCGGCTGCAGTCTCCTGTGCATTCTCAAGATCGGAGCTGCTAACCGAGCGCAAACGCACGTTGTTCAGATCCTCCTGAGTAACCACGGGCATGATTAACAAGCTGTTGCTCATCCTTTGCTTGGGTCTGGTGGCTTCGGTGCTGTCTGAGTAGCGGCGGTTTACTTTGGAAGGCTCTGGATCAGGAGCGTGCTGCGAGAGTTCAGGGAGCTGAAGAGATAGCCTCGCGTTGCGGTTTCTCGCCCTTTGGCCAGGAATAATGCTGGAAGGTTTATGGCGCATTCTGCCGCCCAGCTGAGAAGGTCCTGAGGACAGGACTGATTGAGTGGGTGTGTCGCATTGGCTCGCATAGCCACTCGATGGAGAGTTTGAGCCGAAGCGTTTGGAAGGAGAAGAGATGGAAGGCTGGGAGGGCGAGGAGTGGGAAGAAGAGGGGGATGTGTTTATTTCATAATTACCAGGGGTACCTTCACTTATTGGGGTTGCCACTAAGCCCGACTTGCATGGTTCGCTGGATCTAAGCTCATTTAGTGCTCGGTGACTGGAGGCAGCGCTCTTCGGTGCCTTGCTAGGTGCCTCGGCTGTCGGTTTCTTGCTCTTACTGACTTCTTGCTTTGAGGTTGGAATGAGATCTGGCAGTATCATGACATTTTGGGCATCTTTTTTTAAAGGGAGCCCCTGTAATTTGTGCTCCGCTACGAGCCTTTGCAGTGACACTGTTCGCACAGGTGGAGCCGGTTTCCTTGTGGACTTCTTGAGGACAATGCTCCGGGATCTAGATCGCGGCACGGCATCCGGGAGTCGTTCTCCTCTCCTGGTGGAGGTGCTGTCACTGCCGCTGTCCTCTGAGCTGCTGCTGGGGTAAGAAAGTGCATAGCTTTCGCACCGGCGCCGGGCCACAGCGAGGTTGGAGTTGACGGCAGTGGAAAGTGACAAGGAGCGTCTGTGGAGCTCTATGTTGCTGGCCGGTCGACTCCTACGCTCTTTCCTCACGCAGTCTTTATCTCGTCTTATCACGGCAGCAGAGTTAGTGGGTGATGCCTGGCTTGGCTCCTCGGGATCCTGGAACTGCGGAGGGGGTTTGATCACGTCAGGTGCCATCAGGAAGGAGTTCACGTTATCATCCCACTCGGCGGAAAAGGTGGAAACGTTCGGGCCTCGCCAGCCTTGGCCAGAGCAAACCAAGGCTGTGTTTTCCATATTCGTTTTTGGTTCAGCACTTTTCCATGAATCGGTTGCAGAGATATTCCATGAGCAAGCTTGAAAATACACAACCTGGGGCAACAGAAAGAATACTGTGATGCTATACAATAAAGGCAAATATTTTTCCCACTCATCACTGTCCGAATGCTTTAAACAGAGTGGCTTAAAAAGTGTGGAAGAGAAAATCTGCCCATCTTGGTCTTTGTTTGGCACACGAGTGGGTGTTTGCCATGGCAACAGTTACCTGTTAATCCATATTAAGACAGAAAGCAGACTCTAGAGAAATCTCGACTATATTTCCACATCGCGAACGGCAATGGACAATGAGAAGCATGATTGCTTTGATGAAGTTACTGTATACCAAGGGTAGTACAAGAGCTAACTTTTCTGTGTAATAAATACTGTAGGGAGCCACCATTTTATTTTATTAAAGAGCATGGACAATTAACGCTCAGATGAGGGTTAATACAGGCTGGGGTCACACTTTATTTTAGGATTCAGCTCTTGCTTACAAACCATTAACTATAACTTATATCTTAATAAACCCTTAATTAATGCTTATTAAAGTATTTGTTCATTTTAGATATTGGGTAGGATTAGGGATGTAGAATATGGCCTGCAGAATATATGCTTTATAAGTACTTATGAACAACCAATATGTTAATGAGCAACTAGCAAATAGTGAAAATTGGTCCCTAGACTATATTACCCCTTCTGTTAAAAAAAAAAAAAAAAAAAAAAAAATCTATGCTTTGCCAGTTCTGGAAACAAAAACGGCCATTTAAAGATGTGATTTTGTAATTTCCATTTGTTATATGTCTTCCCCCCAGTCTTGTGCAGCTTAAGGGGCCTTGTGTAAAAATAATTATTAATATAATATATAAGTGATGATGTCATGTTACACCTCTTTTTTTGGAACGATAACAAAAAAGAAATAACACACACAGAACATTCTCACTCTTCTCAAACCTTTCAAAAGGACATGACAAGGTTATTCAAAACTGGAGTCCATTTATCTATTTTAATCCTTAAAATGTCTCAGACAGCCAAACGCGGCACCATCTATGTGAATGCATTCATTGTATTCACCTAAAACAGAGCCAGGCAATTACTAATTGTATTTAAAAATGCAAGGACCTCTTTAAAATGTGGCAAATGCAGTATATCTAAAAGAAGAAATAGAAAGGAAGGAAAAGGAAATACAAAGACTGCATCTAAATTTCAAGCTGATGATTTGCAATTAAATGAGACCTGTAGAGTGTCCCAAGCTTCATGCTGAGAAGGACGCCATCAACCTGATGCTCGCTCTGAAAATGATACTAAATGTTTACACCTGCTTCTCTATTGCTCAAACCTCGGCAACCTGTCGCTCTGTGTTTATAATCAGTGGTATCACTGACCAGCGGTCGACGTGAAAGTTGTCGTCAAATCTTCAGGAATTCAGATCAACAAATAAAGCAAACATCTTGCTCCTCACATGCTCCTGCGTGTGCAGTGTGACGTTGCTGCTCACGGCCAGAAATATGTATGTTTTGTAACCATACTGATGTGCATGACACCCATGACAGGCTGAAACAACTGCGCAAAATACAAGGCTACATGAACCCGTTTAAGAAACTGCGAAGTTGCATGACCAAAGTCAGAGGTCACAATACACAAAACTGCTGCAGAGGACCGACGTCACAGACAAAGGCATGGTATCGACAAACCTTTAAGCGCAATAAAGCACAATTCCCAGATCTCTGAGGACGGCCAAACCCAATCGTCCTCAAAATTGTCCCCATCGTCTTACCTTTCATTCGCCCTGGAGACCGAGCCGTGTGATGCTGTTCCCACTCTATCGCAGTCTCTCTTTAGCTCGCCGCTCGGGCTCAACGCATTCACATGCTGTTACCATGACGATAGGAAGTGGGCTGCTTGCTTCCTCTCCGAGTTCAAGTTCGTTGAATGCTGAGTGAGGAGAGAGAGAGAGAGAGAGAGAGACATTATATAAACACCAAATCCTCAGAGACACTGGAAATTTCACTGTGCTGCTTGTCAAAAACAGCTACATACCCAGCCATAAGTCAGAATCCGCGTTGGCAGCAGATTGTCATCTAACATGAAATTTCAGTATAACACATATTATATCATCAGTCATACTACACCTGTAAGGATTAGTAATTACTCTGATTATCACAGGGGCGCATTAATGTAGAAACAGTGAGCTCATAGTTAATATTAGGAATAATATTATGTAACATTTAGTCTATAAGCAAATAGGACCAATGCAGCAATGGTTCCGATAAAACAGATAGTCCTCAGTTTGTGCAGCATTGCAGTATGATATGAAAACAACTCAAGAAAGATTGCAGTTACAGCGATGCTTCTCATGCATATCACTGCAGGTGTCGTTCTCACAACAGAGCCAGTGAGGTTTGATGTCAGATCCACCCATTTTCAGGAGCAAGGCAAAAACAGGCATTTACCATTGTTCTGCATTTTCAACAACAGAGGTGGTGTGAGTACATGTTTGAAGAGGTGTGAAATATAAAATCATTCCGTATTACACAACTCAGTTGCATAACAAGCCTGTTTGATCGTAAAACTTCATGTGGTAATACTCGACGTAGCCTTGCACTTAACAGCATGAGCGAGCTCAGAACAGGAGTGCTTGAGGATGTTTTACTATTAGTACGAAGGGGTCAAATGGGGTGATGTATAATCGTAGACTGTAACGGCTGCTGTAATCACAGATGTCTCATCCAATTTGATTTATATAATCATGTAAGGAGATCCAAGAAAAGTATTCCCATACAACTACAAGGTCAGGTCTTAAGTGTTGACTGATGAGGTACACATAAATGCTGTGGCCAATTACTGTTTACTTTCTGTGCAGCCCATCTTAAGACTGAGAGGGTCAGTTTGTGACTGAGATGTAGGCGTCTTTCCAGCTGTCTGGCTGGAAGCCACAGCAGTTCATCCTAGTGAAGGCCGTCGTTGAAGGCACAAGCATTAATTATTCAACCCTTTCGGTAAAGTAAAGC
Source organism: Enteromius treurensis (assembly GCA_032275025.1). Taxonomy (NCBI): domain Eukaryota; kingdom Metazoa; phylum Chordata; class Actinopteri; order Cypriniformes; family Cyprinidae; genus Enteromius; species Enteromius treurensis. The sequence goes on along the minus strand of JAUCMU010000046.1, from coordinate 14,511,133 downwards.
ATAGGATAGGAACGTGTCGGGAAAAAGTAAAAAGTAATCCTTTCAAATATTGTTACTCCCTAAAAAGTAACTGATTGTATTACTTGGTTACTTTTTGTGAAAAGTAATGCACTGCAGTATTGTGTAATTCCACAAAATATAACTAATTGCTTTACTTTTTATGAAAAGTGATGCATTACTATATTGCGTCATAGTATCATAAGAACCAGAATTAGCTTTATTCGCCAGATGTGGAAAAACACACAAGGAATTTGTTGTGTTTTTTTAATTGCGTTAGTTAGTTAGTCACAGTGTTGCGTTACTCTATAAAAGTAATAAGCAATTAAGCGGAAGGAATTATAAATGTTAAATATATCTTAGGTCATTTATGCTTATTAGTATGTTTTAATTAGAACATCAAAGATCAGCAGCAAAGACACTAGTGTATAAAATTGTATTTAATACATTATGGCTATTTTTGTTATTCAACATATTTAATTATTTCAGGTTGTAGTAAAGCATGCAACTACACTGCATCAAGAGCATGAATACTCAATGTTTTTGTCCACTGCATGTCCTGGGTGCATGTCCCATAGTTGACATCATTCTAAAAACTGTCACCAAAGCCACAAACAAAACAAGAGACACTCCCTTGAAATAGAGGAAGCAGATTTGCTCAAGCACACAGTGCCAGGAAACCCAAAGCTTGGTATCTAGATTGCATAAAGATGGGGTGAACCAATGGCCAAAATCAAGAAAGCCCCTGGTGAGGATCTGAAACCACAAAATATAAGAACTACGCCTAAGAACATCAGTTTCTTTATTCACAATTAGTTTGTTTGGCTTACACTAAAGAAATAAAACCTGAATGACTTTCAGATGATCTTTGCTAGTTACAAAATTTCAGTTATATAACATAAATGCAATGTTAACTGAAATGTGTAAAATACTACATCTGCATGATTATGAAGTAAAGTACGAGAGATGTTAATGTTTGCAGCTGAGCTAAAAACAGCAGTATTTTCTTTCTTCTGTTTTTGAAAGGTCAGGATCACAAGAAAAAAATAAAAGGCTTGGTTTCGTATAGGGCTTCTGTAGTCTGACGCTTGACTGGGTGTTTTTGTTTTTATGCCACGATACCAAAGTGTTATTACTGTGGTTGTTAGGATGTTAGAAGTGTTTTTGATGGTTTGAGTGTTTGCTTACTAGTCAAATGTTAGTCTCCAAGTGTCTAGGATATTCCGGTGCCCCACGATGGGACACGTTTGAAGACCAATGGTTATGATTGCATGTTTTCTCAGTTTGCTTAATCGCTTGCTGTACAGACAAGGTGCAAAAACAAGTCTGTTTTAAGTGTTCTCACGTGTGCATTAATACTGCTAGATTAGTTGGTGAAACTGGGACACATTTGGTATTTATTTGTTTTGTGATGAAACTGGAATAGATAGCCATTGACGGAAGAGCTAGAGAGATGCCAGGTTATGACTTTCACTGGAATAGTTAAAAATACAAAAAATACATTTTCTGGCCATCCAAAGTGTAGAATTGTTTCTTCATTGGAAACAAGTTGAAAAAATGTAGCATTCAACCACTTACTCACCAATAGATGCTCTGCAGTCCAAACAGCTGATAAAAACATCACAATAATCCACACCACTACAATACATTAGTTAAAATCTTGAGAAGACAAAAGCTGTGTGTTTGTAAGACACATCTATCATCAAAATCTGATGCAGATGAGATTTTGTTTTTCAATGGAGAAAGCATTATTATGGATATTTTGGATTGAACGTAACAGTGTGAAGTTAAAAGATTTTATGATAGATTTTACGTTTATCAACTGTTTGGACTCATTGGACTCACTGCTTATGGGGTACACTGGTGATACAGTGATGGAATGCTACATTTCTGATGAAGAAACAAACTTATCTACATCTTGGATGGCCTGAGAGTGAGTTAATTTCCTGCTGAACTGTTCCTTTTAAAAAAAAGACTGAAATGGATAGGATTCAGGCTGAAATATCTGAGACTGTAAGATTACTTAAGCTGTAGCTTTCATTAAGTAAGACAAGAGAGAATGATTCAGCCACCTGTGGGAAATACATGACGGATCAAACTAAACTATAAGCATATATATCAGATATATACATAATCAGTGACTAAAAGACAAACATTATTTTTTACTGGTGTGTGGGCGCCTTGAATTGTAGCATTTTCTCAGCAGGATTAATTCTGCTCCCAGTTTCCTCTTTATGATGTGTGAAATCTATTAATATCTATAAAAGGAATACTAAAAATACGTTTTAAATGAATGGCTGAAATGATTGAGCTGAAATATCAATATTTAATGAGAAATTTGACGAAGTAGATAAAATGTGAAACAAGGCCCAAATTTCTCAGTCAGTGTGCAGTTTTCCAAAACAACAATAAAGGCTTTTTAACCCTTTGTGCCACATGAAGTGCCTTGGACTTTTTTCTAATCTTTAGTGTAAAGCATCTTTGCCCTCAAGGACAACATGTTCATGCCTTACCTGGTAATTAAAGTCATATCTTCTTGAAAAAGTCTGTTGATCTTGACATTTTCTATTGTTTGGACTACAAGAATGCTTTGCTATTGTATTGAACTGCTCATGACATTTAGGAATATGTAATATGTTATTGAAGGTGGATTCATCTTAAACGCTGCTGAGAAATACAAATAAGTCATCTGATCACATTAGCGTCATCAGACAGTCCTGGTCATAATTGAATGTGACTTTGCTGCCATCTGGTGTCAACTCCATCAAGTACACTCAGCACCATGGCCAGCACCAGCACCCGACAACTTCTGACAAACAGCTGTTATTTTATATATAATTTCAGTGTTAATAAATATTACTTACTGGTCCACCTAATGTGGAGCAGCTTTCAAATTGTTGTTTAATTAATTAATAATTAAAGTTTGCTTTGTGAAAGATTCAGTAGTAGCTCCAGTTTCAAATGTTTATAGAAGGGTGTGGTCATTCTTTGTTCAGTATTAATGCTCTTAAAACAAAACAGAAGCTGATGTAAAAGTGGATGTATTTTATTGGACTAAGATAGGCTATGTGAAGGGCAAAATGCATTTTAAAATGCCTTTTAAAAAATATTTATATTTTCCAAAGATATTATTAAAAAATAGAAAAAAAAAGGACCCAAATTAATCATATAAATAAATATAAATATATATATTTGTAAATTATATATATTTTTTACATTTTTAAAACATATTTTGAAATATATCTACAAATATATTTTATCTTTATTTGGGGAAATGCTGATGAGAAAAAGCTCTTCATTGCATGTTTTACTTCCGTATTTTGTAATATGGGCGTCTGCTTTCAAAACAGGTTTTGTTAATTTGTTTTCCTGAATTTATGTTAACTATTTATTTTGTATAAATAGAATAAATTGGGTAATGTTTGTCAAAATGAGCAATAACATAATTGAGGATTGATCTGACTAACAATGACGCATGTGACAAGATAGCAAGCCAAGAAGACTAGTTAATCCTTTCAGATAAGTTCAACGAGTTTTGGTTGAGATGCAAACTTCCTCAGTGTAAAACCAATAGATACTCTTTACAGTTAAACCATTGAAATAGGCTACAGTAACGTTACAGATGAAGAGTGACTATTCATACGGAAAAAAATTAAATGTACCCTGTTTGTGACTCTTGAGTGCAAGAGCAGTCATAACTGTGGCACGGTTATATTTATAGCAATAGCAAATCCTGTATGGATCAAAATGATCAATTTTAAGTAAATATATTAAGTAAAGATCATATTCCATGAAGATATGTTGTAGATTTCGAACCTTAAAATCAAAACCTAATTTATTTTTAGTAGGCTATATGCATTGCTTCATTTTATACAACTTTATACAAATTAAGTTTTTCTCAATATTCTGATTTTGTTGCACACTCAGACTCCAAATAGCTGTAGTATTGTCCTATCCTAACAAAGTTAAGTCCTCAGTTTATTTACTCAGCTTTCAGATAATGTATCTCAATTTCAAAAATGGACCCGTGTGACTGGTTTTGTGGTGCAGGGTCAACATTTAAATCCATATCAGTTAAACTTTATTGCATTTCAAGTCTACTTTCTCTCACATTTTAGTCAGATTCAGCCGCTTCGGGTCAAGCCACTAACTCACGTGCTGACGTCAGAATTCTCTCCAGTGGACGCGTTCTGGTCGCGTCGCGTCGCGCTCGATGGGTGTTGTTGTGATTGTGAAAGCAAGGGCTGTGCTGTCTTTCTGTACACATTCTCTGAATCACAGCGCAGACCGAGCTCTTGACGTCAGCTGCGCGAGTCTTCTCAGCGACCAATCAGATGCGAACAGGCAGGCGCCGCTGTCTGTGAACTGCCAACGCGTTATGAGCGGAATGACAAGCCAAGGCTGAACGCTGCTCAGGTAAGAAACCTTGATACCAATGAACGGAGAAAGAGAGAGAGAAAAAAACATTGCAAATAAAAATAAAAACATATATATAGTCCTTCTCACCTCTACGTCTTTATTTTTGTCCCAAAAAAGATGCGCATGGCATGGGATGCCCTCCTGAGCCTCATCTATTCTTCATCTTCCCTTGATGGAAGAGGGATGGAGAAACAAGCTCGTTCTGTGGTTGGTACCGGTCTTTGTTCGTGAAATATTTCACAGTGATTTACAGCATATTTTTGCACTTGATTATCACCTCAGTAGTGGTGGAAATGTCTGAATGAAGCATAGCTCCTCATTTTCCACGCAGCGGAGGGCTAAAAATGGAATTTGTCTAAAAATAGCTCACTGCTCTTTTTAATATACTGTGAACTATGTTAACAGATCTGTGATGGATGCTGAAATCCGGTTTGCTTTTGCTGTGTAGCCTCGTATGTTTTTGGTTATTTGTATATAGCACTTTATACACAATAGATGTCTTTTTTAACACTAATAAACAGATAAATAAAAGGGATCGATTATAAAAACAAATCGATTTCCAAAATCAACAGCTCTAAGGAGGACAATAGGGATAATTTTCAGCTTTAGTGTCATTATATAATATTGATCTGATTGAGTTCAATAACATTTAGTATCATTATTAACTTTTTATACCTCCGACATGACAGTGCGCTGGTAAATTGATAATCTATCCATCAATTAGTGCTTTAAAATGATTAATTGTGATTAATATAATATAAATTGCATTTATATATTCCATTTACGGAATAAACAAACACAAACTTTTAATTTAGAGACAATTAATTGTGATTAATCATTTGACAGCAGCACTATCTGTATCTAGGCCTATTTCTATCTATCTATCCATCTATCTATTAGTGCTGTCGAACGATTAATTGCGATCACAAATACATTTTGATTGCATTTAAATATTATATATAGGCTATATAATAGGATTGGATTTTTGCCAATATCCGATATGCCGATTTTTATAAACTTATTTTGGCTGATAACCATATATTTCCTTTTGTTTGGAAACAACACCAAGTCTCTTCAGTGCAGAAATTATAAATAAAATATTTTTTATTTGTTTATCTTTTTAAGAATAACTTTTGTGTTAGAATGAAATAAAGACTAATTAAGTTATTTTGGAAGTACACTGAAGCTTTGTAACTAAAATAATTATAAATAAACCATTTATTAATCGCTGGATTTTCCTACCAGAAAATGCAGTGTTAACCCCAGAAGATTTAATATTTGTAGTAGAACAATTACTGAAAAAAATCTTTTAGAGCTTAAAATTTCTTATATTACACATGAATGAATACATCATAATATATAAGATTAAATAATTTACAAGTGTCATGTTTGTGATGTTTTTTCTTTCATGAAAGCTATAGCTTTTTATTTTATTTGTAATATAACCAGAAGTATGCCAACAGCGCCCCCTACCGTGTTAGAACTACTTACTAGGAGGGCATTAGGACCCGCCTGCTGCTACCGCTGCACGTGATACTGCACACGGGGCGTCTGTCAACACCTCTCATTTACTTTGAATGGTTACAGTTTATCATGCGCAGCACGACATTCTGCACGTGCGTTCATAGATTAAATGCAGCGATCCACAAGAGTCAATCTAATCAGCAGTGAGTTAATCTATTCCTCTTATCGGCAAGGTATATCGGCTTAAATTTTAATGTCGGGCCAATGCGGATATTTACATTTAAAGCCATTATCGGCCGATTCTGTCCGATAATATTGTGCAATAAAGACATACATCTATTGTTTTAATTAATTTACATTCCATAAATTAATTAAAATAGTACAGACACATTTATTATGTACATGAACTTTTTTTGGATGTGATTAATTGCAATTAATCATTTGTGGCACTATCTATCTATCTATCTATCTATCTATCTATCTATCGAATCCGTTCTTGTCTCTCTGACTCTCTGTTTGTCTCATTTTCAGTGATTTACCCTCCTGCAGTAGAGATGAGTAACCTGCTCCAAAACGCTTCTCTTCTGAATTGGGATGTATCAGAAGGAAGAAACACATCGTCTGCCCCGTCCTGGGAGCTGGAGCCGGTGCCAGTGATCATTAACCCGTGGGACGTTCTGCTGTGCGTGACAGGCACGCTCATGTCCTGTGAGAACGCAGTGGTGATCGCTCTGATCGCCTACACGCCCACCCTAAGAGCGCCTATGTTTGTCCTCATCGGAAGCCTAGCGTTCGCTGACCTCTTGGCCGGCCTGGGCCTGATCCTCAATTTCATCGTAACCTACATAATCGATTCGGGATTCGTCACGCTGCTGTCGGCGGGGCTCCTCATCACGGCCTTCTCAGCGTCTGTGCTCAACATCCTGGCGATAACCGTGGACCGTTACCTGTCGCTGTACAACGCATTAACATACCACACAGAGGGTGCGGTGACGTTCACTTATATCACGCTCATGCTGATGTGGATCATCAGTGCTGCGCTCGGTTCGCTCCCCATCCTGGGCTGGAACTGCTTGGAGGACGAGAGCACGTGTAGCATCTGTCGACCGGTGAACAAGAACAACGCCGCGGCCCTCGCCGTGTCCTTCCTCCTGGTCTTCGCTCTCATTCTGCAGCTGTACCTTCAGATCTGCAAGATTGCTTTCCGGCACGCTCAGCAAATCGCTGTGCAGCGTCAGTTTATGACTACCTCGCACTCGTCTTCCACCACGAAAGGGGTCTCCACCCTCACCACCATCCTGGGTACTTTTGCCTTCTGTTGGATCCCTCTCGCCATGTACTCGCTGGTGGCGGACACCCGATCACCTGTGATCTACACCTACGTTACGTCTCTTCCGGCCATCTGCCACTCCATAATCAACCCCATGATATATGCGTTCAGGAACCCTGAAATTCTCCGGGCGTTGAGGATTGCCTGTTGCTGGTGCATGCCTTACAGTTTCACCATGCGACCCAGGACACCCAGCGATGTGTAGCGTCTTTAGATTAAAGCACAATGTTGGAGGTGACCTCTCAGTGAAGCACATGGCGCATATGATCCACATATTGTAATCCAGTTTAGTGGGTGAATATTTTTTATTTGGCCGATTTGGTAGCTCTTCATAGCATTGTGTCCATGTTACATGTACAGTATATGACATGTTACTATCATAAATTGGTAATTCCAACAAACATCATGTTTAACTTCCTTGTGTTAAGGGACATGGTGATGGGAAAAAAAGAGATTGGGAGGAAAATGTAGGTGCTTTTGTATTCGAAAACGGAATTGGTTTAAAAGCTTTAAATGTTGCATTTGCCTGCAAAGGTTTCACACATCTTAGAGAAATTTTGCATTCGCTAACAAAATTTTGCGTTCACTTTTAAGACTTTATGCATTCCTCTGAAAAACTTTGCATGCTTTCAAAACCTTTATGACAGTATTACTGTGGAGTGGGAAGAATGACTATATTTGAATGTTTTTGTGTTCTCACAAGACATTTCCTAGAGAAACTCTGCATTCACTCATAACATTTTTGTGTCTGCAGTAATATGAGGTCAGAGGAAACATTGTGTTTGAATGTTTTTCGAATGCATTCTCTTGCAAAGTTTTTGCATTCCCCCAGGAATGTTTGCTTGCGAAATTTGGCATGCACTTGCAAGAATTTCGCATTCTCTCACAAGACTTTCACTTTCTACAGAGAAAATTTGTACGCTCACAATATTATGAGGGAGAAAGAAAAACTATATTTAATTGTTTTTGCTTTCACTTGCGAGACTTTAACATTCTTACGATAAAACTTTGCATTTGCTTGCAAAACCTTTGTGTCTGCAATAATATGAGGTTGAAGGAAGCACAATATTTTAATGATTTGCATTCTTTCGCCATTCAGTAGCACAATTTAGCATTTGCTCAGTAAAGTTTTGGATATTCCTGAAACGAAAGTGAATTTTGCATTCACTCACAAGACCTTTTTGTTCCCCTGATAAACTGCATTTGCTTGCACTTGTTCTCTCGCAAGAAAAAAATCCTATATTGAATGTTTTTGCATTCTCTCGGAAGACATTCCTCCAATAAGAAAGTTTTGCCGTCACTCACAAGCCTTTTATGTTCCACCTGGAAACTGTGAGTTATGGGAGGAAAAACTGTATTTCAATATGTTTGTGTTCTCTCACAAAGCTTTTGTGTTCCTCCAGAAATGTTGCATTTGCTTATTACCAAATAATTTTGCATTCACTTGCAAAAATGTGGGTTTTTTTGCGCTTTCCTGAAAAACCTTGCATTCGCTCGCAAAACCTTTGCAATAGAAGTAAGAGAAAAAAATGCATTTCAGTGCTCCTGTGAGCGAATGAAAAGTTTCTCATGGAAATGTGCTGGCTTAAGTGAAAGAATGCAAGAGAACGTAAAGCTTCTCAGGGGAATGTGTTGATTTTGTGAGAGAAAACAAACACATCAAGTGATTTTTTTCCTACCATCTCATATTTCTTCCATCACCACGTCCCCTTGGGGGCTTTGCGCTACAAAATAATCTGCAAGTTGCTTCACACCACTGTACAAACAAAAAACTATCAATAATGGTTTAAGACATACTGTTCAATGATTGTACTGGGCAAAAAAATGTCTGGTTGTCAGAGGTGATTCCAAGCCGTTGGGTTGATTCCCCTACATAGAAAAAAAGCAAATACAAAAAAATGAAAGAATGAATGTACAATATATTATGATTGTTGTTTGTATGATAGATACACAGGATACCTACAGTACTGTACAATGGACCACAGTAAACATAGTTACAGTATAACTACAATCTGCTGCTGGTTAATGATAGGATCCTAGAAATACAGAAAACACCATTGCACTTCAGTTCAGGACTATCAAAAGACAGCGTAATTACAAGCAGCGCCTCCAAATACTTACACATTAAGTACTGCATACTCAGAATGTGAGCACACAGTAACACGGACGGACACTGTAATGTAAGTTTCTGTAGAAATATTTGGTGGCGTTGATATAAATGGATGTTTTGTATACTTTAAGACGGTTAGGGATTCCAACACAGTTAATCAAACAGGGCCTTTAATTATCCAAATGTAGCATACCCATTGACTTATTGTCTGTAAGCACTGTGGTATGCTTGAATCTTACAAAATGTCTTCTTAAAATGGTAACAGGTAAAAAAAAAAAAAAAGTATTTCCACAATATATTCCTTTGGGGTGCCATTCTGTTCCTGGTTGTTTTTGTTAAGGAACACTTAGCGATTCATTTAGGATAGCAGAACATGTGTCAAACTAGACAATTGTTAAAATATTAATGCATCAACTCTGGGTTTTTACATTATTTCTGATATACAGTACATTGATGTGATCTTCCAGGTGTATTTTCTGCCATACGAACAGACATAGAGATAATCGTTTTCTGTAGTGCACTATTGATTGCTTTCGCATTTCATTGATGCCGACATCAATCAAACGACCTAAATGGTGTTGTGTGAATGTGTGGTTCAGTATGCCTTATCTGCACTTGCTTTTAATGTTGCAAACATTAGTTGTGTTTGTATTCACAGTCGTTTTCTGTAGGATGTGGGGCCCACTTGGAAAACATCAGTATCATCTACTAAAAACATGTAGTTGTGGGTTTGATGAGATGTATGTTCACTGTCATCTAGTAGAGGCAGCCAAAGAAACTAATTTGACATGTTGGATTTACTGAGCTTGAATGAAACTACTGTGTTATTTAAAATATTATAGTATTAAACGTCTGAATGTACTGTGCGTTGATAAAAGTTTCACTTGAGAAAGTGAACGCCTTGCAAGACAGCGTAACATAAAATATTGGTCGTTATGGTCTTTATATACGACAATGTCACATTGCAATTATTTTCTGTGAAACATTTATATAGAAGTATATTTTTGTACTTGATTATAAAGTTGCACTCCTTGTGTGTGGAGCTGAGTTTTGTTGAGATGGGTTACGTAAATAGCATGTCACAGTGTCATTGAGCTCTGTCCAGCATTTACTCCAGAAACCTGGCTGATTCTTCATGTTTGTAATTTAATACTAGCCTACTGCTTACTGAACAGTCTTCGTCTTTCTCAACTTTTATTGATTTCAAGGCCCCCCAAGACAATATTCAGAGCCCCTTTTAGCTAAGCTGATTTGTATCTCTGATACTTCAGTTGTAATGATAATAAATGAATTTAAAAAGATTTCAGTGTAATTTTATTGCTTTTCTTTTGCATTTTGTAATAAAGCAATGGCATAGAGGTTTTCATGTTTATCAGTTTCAAAATGATTTTGATGGACTAGGTTCACTGGAAATGCGTACCTCTTCATACAGTACAAATCTGCAAAACTGAAAAAAACTTGCCTATACAGGTGCTGGTCAAATAATTGGATAGAAAAATCTTCTATAAGTTGATTTATTTCACTAATTCCATTCAAGTAGTGAAACTTGTATAAATGTATACCTTCATTCCACACAGACTGATATATTTCAAGCGTTTATTTCTTTTAATTTTGATGATTATAACTGACAAAACACCAAATTCAGTATCTCAGAAAATTAGAATATTACCAATACAAAGAAAGGATTTTTTAGAAATCTTGGCCAACTGAAAAGTATGAACATGTACTGCACTCAGTACTTAGTTGGGGCTCCTTTTACCTGAATTACTGCAGAGTCGATCGGTCTGTGGCACTGCTCAGGTGTTATGAGAGCCCAGGTTGCTCTGATAGTGGCCTTCAGCTCTTCTGCATTGTTGGGTCTGGCATCTTCCTCTTCACAATACCCCGTAGATTTTCTATGGAGTTAAGGTCAGGCGAGTTTGCTGGCCAATTAAGAACAGGGATCCCATGGTCCTTAAACCAGGTCCGGTGTGCAGGTGCCAAGTCCTGTTGGAAAATGAAATCTGCATGAAGTTGGTCAGCGGCAGGAAGCATGAAGTGCTCTAAAACGTCCTGGTATACAGCTGCGTTGATCTTGGACCTCAGAAAACACAGTGGATCAACACCAGAAGATGACATGGCACCTCAAACCACTGTGGAAACTTTACACTGGACCTCAAGCAACGGGAATCTGTGCCTCCCCTCTCTTCCTCCAGACTCTGGGACCCTGGTTTCCAAAGAAAATTTACTAATTTACTAGCAAAATTTACTTTCATCAGAGAACATAACTTTGGAGCACTCAGCAGCAGTCCAGTCCTTTTTGTCTTTATCCCAGGCGAGACGCTTCTGATGCGTCTGTTGCTCAAGAGTGGCTTGACACAAGGAATGCGAAGCTGAAACCATGTCTTCCAAACATCTGTGCATAGTGCTACTTGAAGCACTGGCTCCAGCTGCAGTCCACTCTTTGTGAATCTCCCCCACATTTTTGATTGGGTTTTGTTTCACAATTCTCTCCATGGTGCGGTTATCCCTATTGTTTGCACATTTTTTTCTACCACATCTTTTCCTTCTCTTCGCCTCTCTATTAATGTGCTTGGGCAGTCAGCCTCTTTAGCAATGATCTTTTGGGTCTTGCCCTCCTTGTGCAAAGTGTCAATGGTCGTCTTTTGGACAACTGCCAAATCAGGAGTCTTCCCCATGGTTGTGTAGCCTACAGAACTAGACTGAGAGACCATTTAAAGGCCTTTGCAGGTGTTTTGAGTTAATTAGCTGATTAGAGTGTGGCACCAGGTGTGCAGATACTGAATGTGGGGTTTATAATCATCAAAATTAAAAGAAATAAACACTTGAAATATATCAGTCTGTGTGGAATGAATGCGCACATTATACAAGTTTCACTTCTTGAATGGAATTAGTGAAATAAATAAAGTTTTTGAAGATATTCTAATTATATGACCAGCACCTGTACATTTCAATCGCTGCAGTTTCCAGTTGACATGAACACAAGAGGAAGTAAAACTTTTATTCCTTTCCACACAAAAGTAAGATTTACAGGTAAATTTTTAATTTATAAAAATTCACACAATTAGTTGCAGAATGTTATGGCTTTAAAATATTTTTAAATCCAGCTTCAAATGTAGTTTTTGAGATTAGTGTACTCGGTCGTTCACGTGATAAGGGGTTGCACTTCAGTGAGTCCTGTGTAAAATGGTCTGTCAAAACAGCTCAAATCAGTGTAAGCAAGTAAAAATAGTAAGGCTATATAAGCGTTTTAAATGACTTTTGTTATTGGGTAGGTTTAGGTTTGTGTTTGATGTAGGGGATATTTACAACATGATGAGCATTAACGTTTGTTAATGATCCTGGGTTGGACTTCTAGTATGTTGAATGGCTTCTGTTTGTTATTCCACGTCTGGGAGTTTGTAAGTCCAGGTCTTAGAAAAGGGCTTACTGATTTTTACAATGACTGCACATGTACAACCAGAGATGTATTATTGGGTGATTCCAAGCTTCCTGACTTTACAATTGCAGAAAGCCTAACAGCATCACGAGTTCCTTGATAAACATATTTTGTGATGAATCAGAAGTGCAGTGAACTTTGAAAAATTGTCTGACATTTCTTATAAAACAGTAGGTGTTTCAGCGGGAACTCTAAAATTAGATCTGTGCAAAAATAATATTTAAAGCTTGTTGAAGATTTACCGGATCAAGTGACTAATTGTTTTCCCACAAAAGCATTTTATTCATCCTAATGAAGCCTCAAAAACCGAATGGTTTCCATTATAAAAACCATTACAAACATTACGAACCATCAACTATTAACCACTTAGAATGTTTCCTGTTATGTATTCCTTTAAGATCAAAATTAGTTTTTTATTAATTTGCTGAGGAACTCTGGCTGAGAAGCACTGATGTGTACCGTTTACTATTTTTTTGACTTAACATATGTGAAACAGGAACAGTGTACATTATACAAATATAAGACACTCGTATGTTATCTTATTACACTGCATGTTTGTCCAGTCGCACAATGAGTCAAATATGGCTCCTGCTTACAGTCCATTAGTCACGCTGTAAATTCTAGAGGAAGTTGAATTATTTTTCGCGCTTCAGCACACACACACTTAACGGGAAACATCAGTGCTCTAAAAAGGTACATATAAACGCGCTAGAGGCTGGATGGCCCAATGTGACTCATTGATGTGGGGTAAACAGGTAGTGTGCATCTGTTGTTTGTCAGGGGTCTCCTCTCAGCATCCACTCTGCTCCGCAATGAGTCACTGGAGAGCTGGCGGAGATTTAAGGGACAGATGGAGCTTCGCTGATGAAGGGGACAGTGACGTCACACCCTAGGAGGTAAGCTGGAGATAGATATAAACAAGATCCTGCCTGTCCCACCCTCTCTCTCTCATCTGACTGCTAATTTAACATGCTGCTGATAAAAATACATGGGGTCACTTCAAAGGCAATGGATTCAACGTGGTCTGCCCCGCCTTATTGAAAGCAAACTTATCAATTTCTAGGACGTTCTGTGGTATGAGATTTCAGTGCAAGATTTCAAGAGCTGTCTGACCGAATGCTAATAGTTTTACAACCTATAAATTTACCCGAGCATGTGTTTTGGTTAAGTCATGTGCAGGTTAAGTAAGATGGAATGATTTATCACGTGAAAATTTGCTTTGTTAAAGCAGAGTGGACATCATGCTGTGAGGCACCAGATGGCCGTATAACTGTGGTGTCTTGGCTACCATGGGAGCAAAATATTATTTTAGAAAAACGGAATTCAGAATTGTGCTCACTATGTTCGAAGAAGCATGCATTTTCAGCAGAGAGAATGGTGTTTGCTTTTGTGTTCTTGTGGCTTAAATGCAATGTGTAGAGATGCAACATACACTACGATAGTAGTATTTCCTAAAAATGGCTTGAAAGTTGGCTGAAAATACAGATTGCAGTCTGTAGTGTCTTTGCTAGTGTGCCCGACTCCCAAGTTAGTTGGCATTAGTTTAAATACCATTTAGTGCAATTAAGACCGGATATAATTGGTGCCGTGACCCGGATGGGAGTATGTTTCATGGGGGTGTTATGTTTTCACCATCACAACATTTAAAATATACTCTTGAATGCACTCATATAAATAACGCAGCGGCACGAGGGTACTTAACTTCTTCACTTACTTTTATTTTATATGAACACACTACCAAAGATTAATAACATGGTGGTGCCACCTAGGCACTAAGGGGAATGCAATATCACATACATGATATTATGTATATTATATATTATGTTACTTTCTTAACCTCAAAACATGCACTAAAAACTACTATTATTGGCTGCAGTCTTCTTCGTCCTTGTGTGCGTATTTGCCTAGAATATGCTTAGGCTTTATGTGAGTATTCAGAAGAAACAACTACTTTGATGCTAGCGTGCATGGAAACTTGGTTGTTATAGCGCCATCATGTGGCCAGTTATTTCATGGTACACAGCCTAATTTTGACAATTCGTCAATTCTGATTACATATTATTAGTTGGTCTTGTTTGTTAGTAGTCAAAGAGTTGGCATTTGACCCAAAGAAGAAAAATATATGGGTCAAAGACAAAAAAGTGTTCAACCATAAAAATAATGTTTAATATATACATTGTTGTTGTTAAGTTTGGAGATATACTGTAGGTCAATTTGAAAAAATGGGTGGTGCCAATAAATTTGTGTATATCTTTGCCTATAAAATTGTAGATATATATTTGTCATTGAAAAAACAAGGTTAAAAAAAATCATATTATAGAAAAATTAAAGTGTTTGAGCTTGCATGCATGTCAACATGTTGTTTGGGACTCTCAAAACCAAAATATGAACTTTTCATAACCTATAACAGGGACACTTTAAATACATCAATCAGTGCAGTGTGGAAAATCAATTTTAATAAATGCAAAACTTAAGTAGATTTTTTTACATTTTATTTATTATTCATACATGCACATTAGGCTATATTCCAACAACATGATAGTTTAAACATATGTTTGCCACTTCCATCTTTTGAGCAGTGTTACAAAAATCTATACAACAGTAAATTGTAAAACACATTAATGATACAGTACTTTTAAATTACATTGTTACGAATTATAATAAGTCTAAAATATCAGATGACAACGTCTTGCACTCCATCACCTCATTTGACACATTTAGGCACACACACAAACACACAAACACACACGATTAGTAAACTGCAAGCAGTAATAAATTATTGCCCACATCTGTTCCTTAAGAAATAAAAAAAAGCAAACAACAAAAGCATCAACAAATGTACTCACTGCTAATTTGGGGTATAAATATTCATCACAACACTGTCCACAATTGAACAAAGTGACAAATTTTGGATAATGAAGAGTTGTGATATTTAAGAAGAAATGTACTTTGATCCTGTAGCGATGATTTGATTGTCCATACTGTATATTTAGTGCATCCCGCGTGAAGCAAACCAGAGATACCGCAACAAATTTGTGTAACAATACTGTGGCAATGATTTGTAACATAAAATTAATATAAGTGCTAATACCACTGTTGACCGTCATTTTTGTGAACCACAAAAGATGGATAAGTATTCTCTATATTCTCTGGACAGCTAACAAAATATATAATCAAACATCACTGAACAAAGTATTTTCTTGGCGACTCTTAAAGAAATGCTAGCATGTTGAATTTACATTATAATGAAAGAAACTCTATTCTAAAAGTTCCTGTGCTCACCCTCAAACTCTCTTTTGTCATCTGTCTATTTCTGCACCTCCCTGTGTCCTTTCACCTTTGCATTGCACAGATTCTGTTTCCTTCCTTTTCTGTCTTTCATGATCTCGTCGGTTACCCCGTCCGATGTTCGTCTGACTGTTTGAGGACTGTGTACTATGTGCAGGAATGGAAAATAGCAGCATTATGGTGGCAAATCTGGCCCCCCGAGCCTCAATCGGACCACTCGTTCTCCTCTGGCTCAGAGTCCTCATCTGATTCACTGTATTCCACGGCGATGCGTCGGGACAAGATGGTGGCCACATCGTTACCCACCGGCTCTTTCTTGGCTTCCTGCTCTCTCTGCTCTTGCACCTTACGAAGCTGGATACCTGCAGGAGAAGCCAACAGTTCAATAATAGCTAATGCATACACTGCATACACACGATTTTTATGGCCAATTTTACTAACAGTTTGTACATACGCAAATTGTCTTTTGGCATTAAATGCAATTTAAAATGATCTTTGGAGTGTTACAAGCTGTTAGTGCAGAGACTAGATCCCTGAAGTTGCAAAGATTAAAGTTTCAAAACTTATTTTTAAAACGTATGACTTTATGACTGATTCCTGAACCTGACAGAGCAGTCTATGCTGGCTGTGCACGGAGACTAGAAAGAGAGGCAATTCTACCTCTGCAACAACAGTCTGCTGCTGAAGACTCACAACCTTTAAGTAAGTGAGGTTTTCTTATTAAAAGAAGCTGCTGCTTACTATTCAAACGTGAGTTTTGAGCAGTTAAGGGTAGTGCTTGTTGTATTTGTTGTGTCTTGAAGTTATTTTTGCAAGTGACCTTATTGAATACGCATTTGTAGAACTGTTTTCCGTTCAGATGCAAAATGTATGGGTATTCAGATTAATCACGGAACGGGTTTTACTAATGTTAGCGCTTGCCAAATTACTGGCATTATTTAAAGCCCCAAAAAACATCTTAAACGATTTTGCGCTCGAAATGGCTGCAATTATTATTGCTGGAGAAGGCAGTGCAGAGAACAGAGGGCGAGAGGTTTTTTTCCCCACATGTAGTATTTCATTTTGAATGACAGAATAGCACATTATCCGAGAAAAAAATTTCCTAAGCCATGTTATTTTTAATTTACTTCTGGAAATAAACCCTCAACTGTGACTTCTTTTTTTTCTTTATTCTTTATTTTCGACTATGCACATTTGCGCTGTGCTTAGTATATTGAATTAGCTAATATGTAAATGAGATGTTACATATTCTTTCATTTGCGTATTCTTAGTAAATCTCACACAGAAATTTCCCCTCAAATTGGCGTTGTTGTGCCAATTTGCCCTGTTTAGTAAAACTGGCCTTTAATATTTAAAAAAAAATATTTTTCTGCATTTATTTGATCAAAAACAAAGAAATTCAAAATAAGTATTCCATTTTAATACACTATAAAATATAATATATTTCTGTGACGCAAAGCTGAAATTTCATCAGTCTTCAGTGTCACATGATCCTTCAGAAATCATTGCAATATGTTCATTTATTATCAGTGCTGCAGAAGCGCCGTTTAAAGGTTAAAAATGTCTTGATAATTTACTCACCTCCCTATCATCCAAGATCTGAATGTCTTTCTTTTGTCAGTTAAGAAAGATAGTAAGGTTTTTGAGAAAACCTTTCAGGACTTTTCTCCATATAATGAAGTCATGTGTAGGTTTCCAACATGTCGAGCTAGTGCTAGACGAGCATTTGTTTTTTGAAAGTATATATATTTTTTTAATAATTTCACTTGAAAACACCCTTATTCCTCAGCTGGGATCATGTAGAGCTCGTTGAAGCTTCATTGAAACTGTATTTTAGACCTTTAACCCATTGGCTCCCATTGAAATCTACTAATTAATAAAAAGCCCATGTAACACAACATCCCTCGTTTAACACGTTCTGCTGAGCACTGACCTCTGCGGATGGCGGCCAGCAGGTCGCTTCGGGCGTCGCTCATGGGGATGAGAGGCACCTGGCCCTTCCTGGGCAGAGTAGACTCTCCAGACGGATGTGTTACTCGGGACGGGGACGGAGCGTGGGTGGGGGGTCCGGGCGGGGGAGGGGGCGGGGCCATGGGCGGGCCGCCCATCACAGCATGTGAAGGGGAAGAGGTGTAGGCCGACGAAGGAGCTGGAGGGGGAGAGGGGCTGTAGGGCCGCGAGAGCGACACCACTGTCCCCGGGGCCAGTGACTGAGGGCCAGACGTGCTGTCGAAGGCGGTCTGAGAGGAAGGGATGAGGGGAGGAGGTGGAGGAGGAGCAGGCGGTATGAAGTGCTCCAGGATCTGATGGCCGCTGAGAAGTGATGATAAAGGAGAAATGTATAAGGAACTGTTTTGCACTGAAAAAGTATTTGTCACATCCCATCATTATTCAAAATAAACATGCAGTTTATGCAGTTATTTCTTCCATCAAGATAAATATGATAATTTAACAAAATAACTGGTTAATATATGGATAAATAGACAGATAACCTCAACTTTAAGTTCCAAAATCTGAAGTACAGTAACAGAGATATATAAAAAGCACAATAACACACACACATATATAAATATATATATATATATATTTTTAAAGTTGATAAGACAAGAACGGGTAGTGTTTTGGTTATCGGACAACTTTGAATGAAAGAGTTTGATCCACTTAAAATGTTGACTACTGTATAAATACACACACACACACACACACACATACTGTATTAAAAAGCAAAATTATAACATAACATAACATAAATTTCCATCTCACGCATCTGCAATCAAAAGGTTGCTTTTTGCAACTTTCCTACCGTTTTCATACTGTATATAATGTCTTTCTGTAGTAAAAATACATTTGTGATACATCTCACCTCACAAATGCGGAAGCAAAATGTAAAGCATAAAAAATAAACGTGTACAGCCATACTAGCTCTGCAACTAGCTCTGACTTTTTTGTAGTTTAATCAGATTTAGCTTTTTTTCGGGGAAGTTTTTTGTGTGTGTTCATCGTGAACATACTCTGAGATGACATCCCAGTTATATTTATTATACATTAAACCAATAAATGTGAGTAAGTACGATATGGGCTAATCACCTGAGATACACTAGTTAAAGGAATATTTGCTGAAATTTTGTAGAAAATCGACTGGATTATTGTGATGTTTTTATCAGCTGTTTGGACTCTTATTCTGACGGTGCCCATTCACTGCAGAGCATCCACTGCTGAGCAAGTGATGGGTTGCTACATTTCTCCAAATCTGATGAAGAAACAAACTCACCTACATCTTAGATGGCCTGAGAGGGAGTACGTTTTTGAAAATTGTCATTTATGGGTCAAGCTATTCCTACTGTATATGTATACATGCATACTGTATATCCTAGTCCTAGACTGAAATGTAAATCTGAGCTGTTTCAACTGAAAGAAACTCACACTGACTAATCTTAAAACATGTCAGTGCTTTTGTTGTGTCTCAAGATGCACACCAGTTATGCTTTTTTCTAAGGCACGTTCATCAAAATTACTTAAATGTCGTAATTGAACTATGGCCTAATACTGTACAGGCTGGTTGCATAAACTGTTTAGATTTAAAAAGTAAATCACCTCATTTTTTTCCTTCAAGACTGGCCATAACTTTTTAAATTCAGTTATGAAAAGGTGGATTATCCCTTGGCAACTGCTAGTTGGTCAAACTAGTTCTCAACATTGCGGTTATGTTTATGCAACTGGCCCGACTTAGGTTAAACCCTGTCTGTGAATCCGGGCCACTTTAACTGTGGAGAAGGAAGTGACGTGCCTGTATTCTTTGGCAGCTGTTGGCCGGGGTCCGTTGAGGGACGAGTCTGGTGGCGGGGGCCCGTGGTGGGCCTGAACGCGTCCCAGAGAGTGCTGCCGGGCTGCAGCGGAGGTGGAGGAGGCCGGGGGCCGGTTCACTCGGTCCAGGGACTGAGTCTGTGTGGGGCCTGCGTCTTTCCCATCAGCTCCTGCTCCTCCGGCCTCCTGCGGGTGGCTGGGACTCGCTGGGTACGAGTGTTCATCTGACATGCCAGATCTGCGTTAAAGCACAGAACAACACTCAGACTCAGGCCATGCACAATAAAAAAACACAATGTGCTACACTAAAGTTCATTTCTGATCATAGATGAAACATAGGTGTGTGATCAAATTCTTAAATTAATTACTTGAACTGAACATGAAGGTACTTTTTTTCATTTGAAGAAAACCTCTTATGGGTCATCTTCATTATGCATTCATGTACATTTTTGCGTTATAGATGAAATGAGTAATGAACATGTCATTAGTATCTGCTTTACTGTCAAATAAAAATAGACAAAAGTTTATGTTCACAAAACAACAAAAACAAAATATTTGATCATTTTGTTCTGAAACCATTGCCCAATAGATTTTAAGGTTTTCTAATACTTGATGCTAAAAATGATTATGCATCTTCAATCTCTCTCGAGCAGACAAGGATGAGATAAAACGTGCAGCAAAGATTAAGTAGTCCAATTTTATCTTCAAAATATTTTTGTGTTCTGCATACAGTTAGATATGAAAATGCATGACAATGAGCAAATAATGACTCAGAGGGGACTAATGCAGCACGAGTCATCTGAAATACTGTTGTGGAGCTTTTTTTTTAAATAAATTGTTGTGACTATCCTTGTATCTGCCTGTATACTGTTGGGTTTGATGTCAAATTCAGGAACACATAAACAAAATTAGGTTCCCCTTTATATTAGGTGGCCTTAACTACTATGTACTTACATAAAAATACTTACAATGTGCTTATTGTGTTAATATTGTTTTGCAAACACTTTTCCTGTTATTGGGGTGGGATACGGGTAAGGTTATGGACAGGTTTGGTGGTATGGGTAGGTTTAAGGGTGGTTCAACAGTGTGATTATAAATGTAATGACAGAAATTAATTACAGATGTACATGCAGTTATTTTAAAAAAATGTAAGTACAAATGCAAAAAAATTGGATTTTATCAAATAAATAATTTAAATGTAAGCACATAGTAACTAAGGATGGCTCATTTAAAGTGGGACCCGAAATGATAGACGCCGAGAGAGGTGTGTGCGCGCTTGGAAAACAAGAGCTCTACCACAGACTCACTGAGGTTTGTCCAAGAATCGCTAGATTTGTTGCTAGTCGCTTTTTGGGAAAAATGTCGCCAAGGGGGTCTGAAAAGTCGCTAAATCTAGCGACAAAGTCGCTAAGTTAGCAACACTGTTTGTGAGTTGATAAAAAGGTATCAATTAATTCAATCACAAAAATGTAAATCAAAAGTAATTTAAAGACTTGAACACTAAAACATAAATGTTTTATTACTTGCCTGCATGTCAAAAAAGAACTGTAAACACGTGAATTGTTTAATTATTGGAATATTAACTTCCACAGATATTTCAAGTAAATATTTGATCATAATACTTTGGCAAAAAAGTTTGGGAATCCCTGAATTACATGAACAAACGATAATAAACACAAAAACAGCAATGACATTCTATAAAAAAGTAATTGTAATCTGGCACTGTAATATAGATAAACGGTAATGACGCAACCAATGCAGAGTACAATACAGTAAACACAGAGTCCTAAAACAGTTTATGAGAGCCGTCAAAGCCAAGTTCATTTTTGGGTGAAGAGATCACGTGACTCACCGATCCGGAGACAGAGATCCCTCAGAAGACATGCCATGGTAAGGAGACGGTGTCAGGCGACTGTCCGGCCGAAACTCCTTATCATACGCCATCATGTTCCACTCCTGACGCCGATTACGAGCTTTACGTACTTTCTTTACCTCGCGAGTGGGGTCCTCCACGTGCTTTTGCTCTTGCTAAGGCAGAAAAAACACAATATTTAACCACACAGCATGGAAGTCTGTAAATGATCACTGACCTGATGATTACAGATGATTCATTTTTTCACAAGCAACTTATACATTAGCAAAACTCTTAGTGCTAATCTCACAACAGATTGTCAAAAGCCAGTCATGCATTCAGTATTCAGTATGGTTCTGCTGTATTTTGAATCAGTTCTCTTTACATGATATCTTATTCAATTTTTTTAGCAACCAGCTTTTAAAATGCAACTATCTGATCACATTATAATAGCTATTTTACTGGTTTACCATGTTCTTCAGAACATATTGCCTTCACTATAGGGAATATTCTCAAATACAGTGAGGAATATTGCCAAACTGTTCACTGGCGAAATATCTAGTATAATATGACTGAATTTATTATAAAATCCTTTTTCTGCTACTGAATAAAAAAGTAATTACGACTTTTTATCTCACAATTCAGATTTTTTTTTTTTAAATATCGCAATAGTATAGTGTGGGTAAAAAAAGTGTAAATTTTGCGTTCTCTGGCGTAACCAGTTGAGATCAGATTAACACTTTCTGTTTACTTTAAGCTTCCAGTGTATTAGACAGCTCGGTAATGGAGCAGTTCTACATCATTAGAGGCGGTGCTGCAGCGAGAGCGATCATTACGCACATATGGAACCATCAGCTGTCAAACGCATCGGATATTGCTGTAGCGCCGCTTCAAGTCGAACACACCTGTTGTTCTCTCGCGAGGTTGCATTGAGCTTCGTGCTTTTGTTAG
>JAUCMU010000046.1:14459116-14470217 GCA_032275025.1 Enteromius treurensis | reverse complement strand
AGCACACAAATTCTGAATGCCTTTGGAAGATCTCTAATGAGCCATTTTAATCTAGATTAATTTCAAAATTAATTAATTCCAGTGTATGTTTATCTGCAGAAATGGTTGCCTTTTTCTTTTTACTACAGACATCTATGGATATACTCGTTCAAAAAGGCTTGTATGATAATACGGCATACAGCAACAATTTGTAAAGCAGGATTACAGCCAGCGGTTACGGAGTAAACGGTAAATTCCTGGCTAATCTGATACAACCTAGACATAAAACAGAAAGCTACTGTTCAGGACAAATATCTGTTATGTGAACCTGACGGCTGATTGAATCCATATCACTAACCTCTAACAGTGAAAGTACAAGGTTCTCCCGCACGTCATGATCAAATGTTTGTGAAGCAACGTTAATGGAATGTTCCTTCAAAGTTATCTGGTCTTTAGTGATGTTCTAAAAACATTCTATTTATTTATACGTTATTCATGGAACGTTTTTATAAAATGGTTATTCTATATACATAGTGAGGTTTCACTAAATAAAACTATAGTTGTTCTGTTGAACACAAAGGAAGATATTTAGAAAAAAGTTTGTAGTCATGCTGTTCTGGGTCACCATTGAGTATTTTTTTTCCTACTATGGAAGTCAATAGTGACCAAAACAACCTGTGTAACAAACTTTCTTCAGCAGAACAAAGAAATGAATACCGGTTTGGCACGACTCGAGAGTGAGTAAATGATGACATTTTTTGGGGGAACTATTCCTTAACACTTCCTTAAACATTTTTAAAACTGGACACGTATTTAGAAGAATCCACTTCCTTTTATTAATCCCAATGAACAGTTCCATATTTGGAGGCTATAATATCTGTCAACAGCACTGACAATGGAGACTTTGTTTCACTCTGCGGTGGGACTTCCTTATCGTATGACCTCACGGTTTACTCATGTTTGCTGGAAACTGTGGGAAAGTGCCAACAGCGGTAAAGTGACTTAAAATAACATCTGGATCACCTGTGCTGTGGAGGAACACATGCTGCAGCAGGTCCAGCTTCATTAACGATTACATACTCCAGAAATGTGCCACTATTGTCTTTCATGGACAGCAAGTTAAAGCTTGTAGGCGTGTGTTTAAAGATATGGAAATAAATATTGCTATGTATATAAAGCTGGAGTCAGTATCTTTCCTTTGGTTAAAAATTAAAACACAATCAATATATGCCAGTGTTTAAAACGGTTAGCTTAAGTTTGACTATTTTTGAATCATTCGGGTCTGGTGGAGCACTTCCAGTGTGTTTACTTTTAATTTGTTTAACTGAGGAAAATGAGCCTATTTTCCAAAAAGTGGAGTGTTCCTTTAAACAAACAGATAAGAAGCGAGGGGTCACACTTACACAATGCCGTTTGCGCAGCGTGTGCACTGAGGCAGCTTCTGTAAGCCGGGGATGGGCGTCAGAGGAGCTGTAATGGGGCTGGACAGCTTTGGCACGGGGGATTTGACAGGAGAACGCAAGCCTCTGACCCCATGTCTGTCCACGGGTGAGACCCCTGCAAGGAAAATAAACTCAAGTCAAGTGCACATGCTCATATACAGTACGTAATCAAGTATTCTGCTAAGACAGGATCTGAGAATGGAACAAGCCACTTGTTGGGTCACCAAACTTGATCCTGGAGGGCCGGTGTCCGGTAGAGATTAGCTCCAACATGCCTGCTTGTATACCTAGTAAGACCTTGACTAGCTGGTTCAGATGTGTTTAACTACGGTTGCAGCTCTGTGTTTTCTGTTTTGCTTTCAAACAGCGAAGTCACAAACTAAAGCTTAAAAAGTGAAAAAGTGTTATAGGACTACATTAAAGATATCACGGATGTATGAATTCAAATGATCATTCAAACACAATTTTGTTTCTTCATAAAGGGCCAGCATTAACTTTAAGGACTGTGTTTAGTATTTCATGTATTTCAATACTGTCATGATTTAATATAACCAAACACTTGGCTGATGAAGCACTCATGATAAAATCAAGAAATCTATTGAAAATGACATGCTACGGCAGGCATGTCAATCTTATGGGCTGTTCAGCTTCAGTTTGACTAGTCATGGGTAATTTGACGTGGTTTTGAATGGATGTCAGTGGTTAATGAATCAATAGCCGTTTCATCCTGCATGAAAAGTCCTGGACAATTTTGCAATAAGTTGGTTCACTATATGACCCTCATTTCTCATGTCTTTTGGTGTCTTCAAACTGTGGTTCAGAGCAGTTCAGTGAAGTCAAGGCTGTAATGCAGATGGTTATCAGGCCAGAAGCCGACGGTTATGGTTCTTCAAAGACAGAGCAGTGGAGGTTGTGTAATTTGTTAAAATGCGATGTCAAGAATTTGTGATGCAGTCATTTGGACCATGTAGAAACCATACAGTGCAATTAATATAAAATGAACTGCTGCTGTTCGTATTATTTTCATTCATCATCATAATCAAAGATTTAACAGATAATGAGTTTTTGAATGTCTCACATTTAAAAATTAAACAGCTTACTTTAGCGATGCGAAAAGAGGTGCATAATGAGTTATTGTTCCTCTTATTATCAGTATTCCTCAAAACTAATAAAACCGTGACACAAACCTGCCATTAACGTTTTAATTCATTCATCCTGAGGATTCACCTTTGGTGTGATAGGGCTTGGTACATTTACCAAAAATAGAGCTTTTTATATATGTGACCCTGGAGCACAAAACCAGTGTTAATCCACTGGGATAGTCACAAAGTGTTTTTTGCCAAAATTCATTAGGATATTAGGAATAAATCATGTTCCATTAAGATATTTTGTATGTTTCCTACCATAAGTGTAATAAAACGTAATTTTTTGAATAGCAACATAGTAACTAAGAACGTCATTTGGACAACTTCAAAGGCGATTTTCTCAATATTTAGATTTAAAATTTCAAAGTTTAAAAGTTGTATCTCAGCCAAATATCAGCTTATTCTAAAAGCTTATTTATTCAGCTTTTAGATGTAAAAATGTACACTTATGACTGGTTTTGTGAACCCGGGTCACATATTATAAACAAGCAAGCAATCCCAGGCCAGACAAGAATGAGTTCTGCAAATAGAAATTAACACATTACTTTCCATAAAAAGAAACTATGTCATGCAATTAGTTACTTTTTTAGGGAGTAACGCAATATAAGGCATTACTTTAAAGAGTAACTTTTCCCAGCGCTGTCCCCAATGAAGCTGTTATTTATTCATTCATGCATAAATTCACTCTTCAGATAAGATTCTTAAACAATTCTGTTGTGAACTGTTGCTTTAGAAAGTGAGAAATAACTCAAACTGGGCACCCAGCAGCTGTCCCTGGAACAAGAGAAGGCCGGAAGTGAATGTCCTTCACTCTTCAGTCCCAGCTCAGATGCTATTCTCCGTGCAGATGTAGCTGAAAATCGCGGGTGTGTGTTAGCTTCAGGGGACGGCTGGGCCCGAGCCATATGGCGGTGAATTGAGCATAGCTGCCAAGACCTCCTCCTATCTTCTCCGTTTCAAACCGAGCCTAAAACCAGGGCCATGAGCTCAGTGGAGAAAACCACCCTGCTGCTGGATGAGGAAACATACGAGAAAAATCTGACAGCTAAATATTAGAATGGTGCCCGCCTCCGTCATCTGACTGTTGCTGTGCCAAAGCGAGATCATTAACTCTGTGTTATTCCCAACGACTGCTGGGACAGGTTACAACTCCAAACCTGTCAACGAATACCACTAATTACACACTTAAACACTTGATCTCTGAGCCCTGTGGCTCCACCAGGCTTTAATTCAGTGTGCGAGAGAACGCAAAGTTTAAGCATAGCGCAGTCTAGGAGCCTCTCTACGGGATCAGACTCAGACAAAACATATTTTGGGGATTACATGACATACAGAACAGCATTTTGGGGGCTTTTTAGCCTTCAAGTGACTACAGAGTGATCTGACACCAAAAATCCAGTGCTGTTACTAAATATATTTTTAAGTAGCCTGACAATTTTGTAAATAACGTAGCACTTAACAAGTAAATTCATTGCACAGACTTGCATACATTTCATTAATCGTTGTGTAAATGCAGTATAAGTCCGTGAATCCACAACACACTACATACTGACCACCAGAAACTATGCAAGTATATATCAACTTATTCTACCAACCCTAAACCTACCCTAACAGTCTACTCTGAGAGTTAGCAGACATGTAGCTGTGAATTAATGAGAATGAATTGACCTGTAGTTACTTATAGTTAATAATGGACTAGAATGTAATCCAAAAGACATTTCTCCTTAGGCAGAGGTAATGTTATTTTTTTCTTACTAAACTTTTTAAAGATTAACTTTGCTGTAAACTGAAGCTTATTAAGATACGAGCGACTCAAAAACAGCCTTTGTTCAGTCTTATTGTTCGAAAATCCTGCTCCACGTGTATATTAAACATTAAGCGGCAGATTTACTAAACAGAATAAATTAGCATGAGGCACAGATCACGGTATAACACAGATGGGAGTGAAATGTTCTGTGGTTGGTTTACTGACAATGCTCAAATGTATGCAATCTACCGAGAGCAGCACAAACAAGCTGATTCAATGACAATCAGGTGCATGTGATCTACTACTGACAACACACGCACAAAATTGGTAAAGACATAGCTTAGTAGTAAACCGACTACAATAAATCAGATTGCATTCATTTATTTTTTCTCCTTCCATAAATGTTGTCTCAAAGGGAGCATTTCTACAAATGCATATGCAACACAAACTACTTTTTCGCTAATTCGTGTTTAATGTGTCAATCATGACAGTAGTTTTTAAAGGCACAATATGTACGTTTTCGCCACTAGAGGTCGCATTTTCAAAACAATAACAGAGGCGACGTTCGATGACGGAGCGTGGAACACTGGGATATGTTGTTTTCACAAATCATGCTCACGGATGAAAAGCTCATTTATATCAGTTTTTTCACCTAACTACCTGTACATGACTATTACTATTTCGCAATGCTCTCTCCATTTCAGAAGCGCTGCGCCAAAGTTTGTTCCCGCTTTATTTAGTTGACCGTTCCAATATCTTCTTGCCTCGTTTTGATACATCTACATTTTTTGGAATTGTGGAGAGTGTAATCATGATCCATGATATGGAAATAATTAACTACCACTTCTGCGTTTGTCCACGCGTGTTGCCGTAGTATCCATTGGCGGAAACCGAGGATAGCCTTTAACCCCAGAAAAGCTCTTACGCTGCTGCAAACTGCTAGTGAATCTGAACCCAAATGTTCCAACTGTGTGCCACGTCGGAAAACATTTTCATTTTTGATATGGATGGACATATCACAAAGACTATTTATGATGAAAAGCATATATACAGTGCTTAACATCGCAGACATACAATTAATTTGAGATTTCATTCATGAACCGCCCATACTTTAGAGTGATGTCTGGAATTCTGACTTTTTTACTTTGTTTACTATGATAAGTTCAAAAATAAATAAATAATGTTGTTCTAAACCTGTATGACATTCTTTTTAGCAGCATGTTTATTAATGTTTGAATATTTGGAAGTGCACATATTTATTTCACAAGTAGAAAAACGCAAATTATTTAGATTTAAGGGTACAGCTGATAAAGCACTACCAGTCGATAACACTTTCCACACATATTTTGAGAGAGAAATAAAAAAGTAAAACTGACCCCCATCCTCCGCTTCCAGGATTCCCTGCAGGTATTTGAAGGAGCCGGATTGTTTGGGAGCTGACACAGGTTCCTCGTAGTCCTGAAGCATCCTGTAGACGTCTGACTGTGTGTCGAAACCGTTGCGGTTGCCTGATGAATTCCCTGGCAGTTCAGGGCTGAAGCTGAGAGGAAAACACATCCAGATCTCTTTCTCTTCCAGAAACATCTGCTATTGCCATATGAGCTAAACACTTTCTCAGTGCATCAAGCTATTTACAAAAGCTGAAGGAATGAAAGCCAACGTAATTGGTTTAAAATTAAAACACATTAATTCAGAATCTGCCAGTCAAATACACACAGTAAAGCTGCACACTGCATTAAACGCGGAAATCATATTTTTTACTTTTTAATCACAATATCACAATTTTGTGAAAATAGAAGTGACTTGAGGGCACGAGGAGTTATTTCTGGCGTGAAGAAATATTTCTAGTATCACTTTCCACCTGTAAGGGCTTTTGAAATATTATTTTAAAATAGTGCTGCCAAATGAATAATTGCATCCAAAATAAAAAAATGTGTTTACATAATATATGTGTGTATACTGAGCATATTTGTTATGTGTATATATATATATATATATATAAAACAAATGCGTGCATATATTTTTTAAAAATGTGTATTAAAATGTATACTGTATTTGTGTGTATTTTTATATATATGTATATAATAAATAAACAGTAAACATAGCTATATTATTTAAACAAAAATGTTTATTTTGCATGCAGTTAATTTGCATGCCGATTAATCATTTGACAGCACTAGTTTAACAGTAATTTCCCTGATGTTACTCTAAGAAATGACATGCTTTATAATAACAGCACAATCAATTATCAATCAATCTTTTATCAGCAGACCTGATTAATTTAGTTTTATCTTAATGAACTGATAAGATTACAGAAATAAGTAACCATGATTATGTTATAATTATGGTATGGTTATGACTAAAACACTTCAAGTGCTTGATCCTGAGCAGAGCATATTTCTGAAACTCATAATCATTTTTACAAATTTAACAAGAATTACCTTGATAATAAAGTATAAGTACGCATTAAGACCTTTGAAGGTACTGAGTTTTTTTTCCAAGTACACAGCAGGATTTTCCAGGAGAGTGATCAGTGTTATGACAGCTTCTACCTTAAGTACAGCAGGAATTCATAAACAGAGGATTTGTCATCTTCAGAGTAAACAGCAGGATTTACAAGCAACCAAATGCTGCTCTATCACCCTCATCTAACATACAAATACTCTAGCGCTTCAGAAAACTCAAGGGTGTTCTGCAAATATCAGTGCAGCAGATGTTCCCCGAAGACTCTTCACTCACTATCCAGTTCTAACATGAACTCTTTTTTTCATAACAATAGCTGTAATATCTTTCACTCTGAAGTGTTTATTGGTGTGTAGTGCTCTGAGTGAAGACAGGACCTGCGCTGTAGATTTCCAACATGGGAAAGATGCTCAGTATTGCTTCCTTGATAAATCACAGCCTTGTGAGGATCATAAATAACAGTTTCTGGCCGTTGCAAGAGCAGTGTGGTTTGTGCTGGCTAGAAGTTACACAGGGTACAGTTAATGTGAAATCAGAACTGACCTAATTTACCCTGCGTGCTTTGTCTAATTGTTATGGATCCTTTATTCGTGTGCATGAGCGAAAAGCTGTGAAATGGCTCACCTGTGAGGGGAGCCCAGGCTGAGGCCTGCCATCTGCTTCGGTAGAGCACCATTTCCGTTATTGTGCGAATACAGGCCTGCTGGATTGTTGTACGTGGGTCTGGAGTTGCCGTTATTGTAAGGCACAGCGCCTGTGATGGGACTCTTGGGAGATGGGCTCTTGGGAGTGGGGCTATACCCGCTGCTGATTGGTCGAAAAGTCTGTGAAAAAAACAAAAAAGTGATTCGAATTTCAAAATTGTAATCCAAAAATAACAAAGCAAGTGATCTACCGTTTTACTCCAATCAAACCTTGTCGGAGTTGTAAGGATGTAATAATGCACCCCGAGCTGGTAGAAATTAAGATTCAAATCAGTTGAGATGTTAAAGTGCCCCTATTATGGATTTTTAAAAAATGATCACGAAAATAACAAAGAACGTGTTTTTTTGACCATGCATGCATGTCAAACTGTTGTTGTATAAACCTTTCATAACCTATCATAGGGTCACTTTGTTGGCTGTGGGAGTTTATATGAATGTGACTGAGGAGAACTGACTGTCTTCAGAAGAGTTGAGAGGGTTTTTTTCTATCTTGTCTCTGTATAATGCATATTAAAGTAGTCGTTATACTGTGTAAGTGCAGTTCTGCTTTGTATCTCTGCTGTTACATACCTGCTGGCAGAGATTGAACTGGCGTCTCATTCAGCCGATTATGTAGCATCATTTCACTAAATTCAGTTTTTTAATAAATAAAATAAATATAAATAAATACAAGCTTGGAAAGAGCTTGTGCAACATTTTGACACTTAAGAAATCATATTGTGAGTATCATTACATCTCTACTGAATTGTGTAGTGTTCAGCACAATCCTGGACTGGAACAGTAAAACAGCCATTGACAAGTGTACAGATCTGACATGCTCCCAATAAACAGCTTACTCACAAATATGTAAATATTGACTGAAGCACACAAATTCCCATCATACACTCACCTCTGCTCAACTCAGCCCTTAAATACAAGCTATAGCAGACATTTATGACATCTGCAATCCTTTAAGAAAACATCATTTTGTTATTTTTTGCAGATGTAGAGAAGCTCTCTCTCTCTTTTTTTTTGTTTTTTGGTAAACAGTTTGTCTGAAGTAGCATATTTGTAGACTAATTCTGAGGAAAGAAGACCGCTTTTCTTAGTATGAATGTCTGCAAAACTCTGCATGACAGAAATACCGGGCCAGTTAATCTACGTCAAGTTCAAGCAAATGTTTCTACATCTTGCAACTCAGCTGTTAAATTTTTCCCCCCCCAAATCCAAATGTAATATGCAGATATATTAAATGTTCATATATGAACTACATTGTAATATGAAGTGAACACATATAAAAGCTATTAGAAATTGAACAAAAAAAAATAGGTAAAACTTTATTTTAAAATCTTAATGTTACTTACTGTTATAATCACAATAAACTATGCACAATTACATGCAAGTAACCCTAAGCCAAACCCTAACCGTAACCATATAGTAAGTATATGTTAATTAATATTACCCAGTACCTAAATGTATAATTAAACTGTAACAAGACCACTTCTCTAGCCTATATAATATGTTAAGACATAAACCATGCAAATGCACACCCATCCTAAAACTTGTAAGTACATGTAAATGGGCACATGCATTTATTCAGGAGCTTTTCTCCATTGCATACAATAAATATACATTGTTGACATACATGGTTGCTGCATATAATTCTCCAAAAATTTACCATATAAATATTAATAGCATATGTAGATAGGAAATAGTTATTTTAAATTGTAACAATATTTTACAGTAGTACTGTTTTACTGTATTTTTTGGTCAAATAAATGCAGCATTGGTGAGCAGAAAATTAAAAACAGTAATAATTCCAGACATCTGACTGGCAATGTTTGGGTTTGTAAAAATGAGATATTTCTAGCCTGTTGTTCTAGTGATTGGTGCAACTCTCCATCATTTCAGGGGCAAGAAAATACATTTCCAATCATACAAGAGCCTACATATTTGCTAAATGCAAATGTGTTATATTTCATGTATATTATGTATATTACATATATAATTTATATGTTATGTGTTATATTTTCTTACACTTACAGACTTTCTTCAAATATGACATGTGAATGCATGTTCTTGTACTAAAATATATAGAGAGCAGAATATATACATATATATGTATATATATATATATATATAAATAATTAAAAGCTTTTAAAATATACATATTTTTATTTATATAAATACATTTATATTTCTAGCGCAAAAATATATTGGTAAAATAAAAACAATTATATATATTTTTTTCTCTTTAGAGTCAGTTCCAAAAATGCATGGGTTAGCCTACTGCGTTTTCCAAAAAATAACAGCATCTGGGATTGGAACGACATGAAGGTGAATAAATAATGACAGGCTTCTTATTTTTGGGTGAATAAACGTTCATGAGTCAAACTATGAAACATCGAAGCTGTGCTCCACAGCAGGGGGCAGAAAGATTCATCTGCAAACCACATTTTCATCTATTTCAGGAAGAGGTTCTGTTTTCGGTTGACAATGAAAAGATCTCACATCCCTCTGTATTACAGCACAAAATGTTCCAAGGGCAACAAGTCCATATGAAAATCGCATTTCTCATTTTGAGTGGACAGAAGCCAGCTGTTCTCAGCTGCTCATTTAAAACAATGACCCAGACTATTTCTAAGCGTATGAATGCTTTAATAGGTTCATATGTATTTTATCACGTTATCAGTTGCCTTGAGGGCCACTCATAATGTGAAAAACAGAACTCTTTGTAAATAGCCTCACTGAATATAAATAGGATAGAGGACTGCATATGAAGTGCAGTTTAGCTCCAACATCCCAATCCAGCTTCTGTGCAATAATTCATGGCAGGTTCACAAAACAATCCACTCAGAAATGTAGCGCTCGGACGTAAAGATCAGACTCAGGGATAAAAATAAACTGGCTAAGGCTAATGTATTCATTAACATAAGAAAGATCCAGAAGTGCAGACTGAGTTGTTTTGCATGTTCGTCTTTATAAATGTTTGTTTCTTTAATGCTCACAAAGTGGAAATTTGTCTTGGTGTTATCGAGGAGGATGTCGTCATAGTACATCAAGCTCTTTTTATCATAGAAGACCATTAAAAACTGGGCTTGGAAAACATAGAAACATATTTGTGATAGATATGAGTAACACCAGGATGAGGTAAGATCCTGACACTTGTGGAACGCCAGAAATCCTCAAAGGCTGCATCCAACGCATTTTGTCATAGAACTCATATCATCACATAAAACAAAATATTTATTTATTTATTTAGTATAAAAATAAATAAAAGCATATTTAGTAAATAAACAAATTAGATACATTTTTAAAATTGAAAAAATCTTTAGTTTCAACCACATAATAAGTTATATTACAAAATGTATTTCAGGGGCAAGAAAGTCCATTTCCAGTCATACATGCAAATGTGTTATATTTTATGCATATATATATATATATATATAAAATATATACTGTAAAAGAATTCTGTAAAATTTACGGTGAAAAACTGGCAGCTGTGGTTTCCGGAATTCTACCGTAAAAAATACAGTAACTGATATAATGTTAATATACCAACCTTTTAAAGTACTGAAATCTGTTACCCTTTCAGTCGAATCACTTCGACGTTACATATGGGAACTCGCCAGAGAGACCGAT
>JAUCMU010000046.1:14436823-14452538 GCA_032275025.1 Enteromius treurensis | reverse complement strand
CTCCTCCACATCGAGAGAGGCCAGCTGAGGTGGCTCGGGCATCTGTTCCGGATGCCTCCTGGACGCCTCCCTGGGGAATTGTTCCGGGCATGTCCCACCGGGAGGAGGCCCCGTGGATGCCCTAGGACACGCTGGAGGGATCATGTCTCTCGGCTGGCCTGGGAACGCCTCGGTGTTCCCCCGGAAAAGCTGGAGGAAGTGTCTGGGGAGAGGGAAGTCTGGGCGTCCCTGCTTAGACTGCTGCCCCGGCAACCCGGTCCCGGATAAGCGGAAGAAAATGGATGGATGGATGGATGGATGGACCAATTTATAATTCTGCCAAGATTGTGAATACATAATCTTCATGTATAATTGACAAATCCTTTATGCTTTTACGTACATATCTGAGTATAAACACATGCCATCTTCATATCTTCATGATTAAATGAAGTCTCATTACATACAGGTGCTTTCAGGTCTTTCTAAGCTGCCTCTTTCAGGTAACCCATGACATTCATTATGGCATTAATACTCAATGCAGAGGCAAG
This sequence comes from Enteromius treurensis, assembly GCA_032275025.1. Lineage (NCBI taxonomy): Eukaryota > Metazoa > Chordata > Actinopteri > Cypriniformes > Cyprinidae > Enteromius > Enteromius treurensis. Next base: position 14,452,011 of record JAUCMU010000046.1, on the reverse strand, counting down.
CATGTAAAATGCCTGCTTGTAATTTACTGTAAACTCAGTCATCATTTTAATAAGTGGAAATATTAATGTAACTTGAAGACTGCAGCACCTACATAAAAAAAGCGGCTCTGTGAGACAGGTCCTCCTACAAAGTTAGTCAAGGTTTTGTTGTGTTGCACTAAAACAGCCATTTACTCCTTCAGTCATTTAAACATAAGTTGCAGCTTCACTGTCGAGTCCTATAGCCTACTAGTTCATGTCCCATCAGTCACAGAGCCTAAATTATTTTTGGGTTCACAAAACAATCCACAATGAAACGTGCCATGCAAACTATAATGGTTGAATTGAAGAAATTAGAAACCAGCAAACTTCAGCCACTTGTTTCACATCATTTGAATATACAGACTGGAATTACATATTGTTTTCTTCTGTCAAAAACTATCTCTCAGATTTCTATGTAGCAATTTTCCATGACTGGGTTTGTAGAAAGAGTGGTCAGACAAATTAAACAATGTTAATGACTCAACTACTTGAAACTAAGTAGGTTTTATGCAATATAACAATGTAGAAAACAAACAACATTCAAACTGCATACATTCCAGCAGTCCTTAATTTGAAGATTGAACACAAAAAACACTTCACAACTGCACTCCATTAAATGCACCACACTTCTACAAGAGACTGAGAGTAAAACAGTGCATTTCCATGATTTATGACTTGACAACGAGAAGCTAAACTAGTGCATGAGTGAGCTGAATTAATTAAATTGAGCAATTTACTTTTTTTATGCCAAAATATTGTGTGTGTTTGTTTGTTTATGCCACTTTATGGGGACCAAATGTCCCCACAAGGATAGTAAAACCTGAATTTTTTGACTGTGGGAACTTGCCTGCAGCCCTCACGAAGGAAAAAAATAAATAAAATTAGTAAATGATGTTTATCTGCAAGCAGGTTTTGGGGCAGGAATAGCAATGAGGTAGGGTAGAATAGAAAATATGATTTGGTCAGTGTAAAAGTTATAGAAAAATTCACAGTAATAACGTGTGTGTGTGTAGCTGAGAGTGAGACAATAAGTTTTTTTAGAGATTCAACATGCTTGCTTCTTAGAAAATGATTTGCATAGGCATGCCTTGCAATGCACATTAAGTTGCAGACATTTCCAAGAATAATTATTATAAGGAAGGCACTTTTTTTAATCAGTCATTAGAGCATGGTTATCTATTAATAATTTAAGCAGATTTCCAGCTTTGCTTTATTCTTGACTGGTAACCCATGTTACCTATTATTTATGGGAGCCATAAGGACTGTTCTGCTGAATCTAAAGTGGTTTTGCTTTATCTCGTCTCATCCTTTATCTATGCTAAAAGCAAGTTAGAACAATGAATGTCTACAAGAAGTATAACACAAACATTATTAAAGTGGAAAGCACATGAAAGTGCTATAGCCACTTCAAACACAACCTTTTGGGGCAACATTGAAAAAACAAACAAACTGTGATCTTGAGACGTGCTCACTTGCATTTTCTCTGAGTGTGTTCTGTCATCTGTGACATTGAGGGTCTCACTGTGATCAAAGCAATCATCTGCCACAAATCTGTCAGTCAACACATTTAACACGCTCACCGTTTTAGAGAATAAAACAATGTTGCTGCAGACACCATAAGAACTTTCTCTACAAATTACAATAAACAGACAAGATATTTTTGTTATTGCTACTGTATGTCAACTATTAAATAATTATCAACAGCAGTTGTGTTTCAAATATCCAACATTTACTGTATGGTGTCTATTACAGATCAACATTGAGTTAAAAATCACAAGGTAACCTAAAACTATTGATAAGAATTCACTGTAGCAGCTGACCTTGCTTTTAGATAAGTCAGGACCGTTTTAATTTAATGAGACATTGTTCTACACAGTTCTTGTTTAACCCTTGAGGGAGACGTTTGATCTTAATTTATTTCTGGGTCATTAATGTGTGACTGCTCCTGGCTCACTAATCTGTCTCTCTATGTTTGTCAGTGTTGAGTTATCAAGGGGGATGTCTATTTTTTTCTGTTTTATAGATTAAGACCCTTAACATTTGAAACCTAAAAATGGGATTGATTATTAGGGGTTCGACAGGCACGGTGGGCGAGTGTCGCGTAAATTTTCGGTCCGCCGGGAAACAAAGCGCAGACATGTAATGGCGGAGAAATTGTTGTGTTTACATGAGTGACAATAAGCATTTATTAAGATCAGTTAAACGTTGGATTCTCAAAAGTATGCGACCCAATTTTACTTGTTGTGTGTCTCCTCCTATTATGGAAGATCAAGTGAAGTACCTGACTGAGAAGGGGATTACATCCGAGTTTGCTTGCAAACATGAAACAACAGACGCTTACATCGCAGCTGGCCGATTCAGTATTGTGTTCAGTTCTCCAGAATTGCTTGTGGGTGTTAAAAAAGTGGGGAGATAAGCTTCAAACAAATGTTTTTCCGCGAGCGTCTAAACGGGATTTTCTATGCTGACTGACTTGTTGCACGCCGCTCTGTTGTTGTGGGGACATGTCCACGCGCCGAAACATGACGCTGAACGAAACTTACTGTGATTGGTTGTTTGACATGTCAGTCAAATGGCATTATGGGCGGGCCTTGCCAAAGAAAGCGGCTATGAATTCCAGACCTTCAGCCGTCAGTCTGAAGGTCTGGCTATGCGAGACTAATGTCAAATTGACGTCAATTACTGACCCGATTTTAATTTTCAACCAAAATGCAAAGCCCGTCGGACGTCATGTCCAGCCTCAATCTGATGTTATATAGACGTCCGGTGCATGGTGGGAGGAAAAAAAAAACATGGCTGCGTCCACAATCGCATACTTCTTTAGTAGGTACTACATTTAAAACCCAACGTACTACCTGACCGTTAAAACAATACGTTCTATATAGTATGAATGGGGGAAGTATGAATGGAACTCGGACGTACTACATCCGCCATATTGATGCTGTCACGTGTCACGCGTCGTCACAACAGAGCGAAAATTTTAACTTTCAATAAGTCATCCGTTTATTTAGATTGTGTTAAACAAGTCTAATTTATTCACAATAAACAACGTTTTTCTTCCTGAGGTGCTTACACTTCTCTTTCTGCCATTTTTTAAATATGACGCCTCCTCTCCCGGAGCCTCATGGGATAGAAAAGTGTTCATGGCATGCCTACTGTAGAATTCAGCTGGAAGCAGTAGGTCATCCGGGTACTTCTCGCCTACTAAATTTCGGATACTATGAATTCGGACATGCTACTCGCCTCGCATACTGTTTTTCACGTACTATATATGAGGGAAGTAAGCGATTTCGGACGCAGCGCCAGCCTTTAAAAATCATAATGATGACGTTAAAAGTCATGCTTATGAGACAAAACGTCGAAATTATGACTTTAAAAGGCTTGATTACTAGATAAAAAGCTTTGACTTTTAAAGTCAAAATTCTGAGAAAAAATGCGAAATTATGAATTAAAAAGATGAAATTTTGATTTTACAATTTATTGACTTTATAAACACATTGTGATGATAAATAGGACATTCTAAAACAAATGAACTTGGCTTAGAGCAGATTGAAAGACCAAGTTCGAAACACTAATAAAGCGTATACAGACCACACAAATCATTGAGCGCATATGCACATAAACACAACATCATACGCAATGAAAACCCAATTGGGCTTATCTCACAATAAATTGAATTGCTTTTTAGCAAAACATTTAAAGGTTGTTTTTTGGTTTCTTTTTGTTCTTACATTTTTTAATGATCTTCACATTAAAACAACAACAAAAAAACATTTGAATTGTTTAGAAGTGTAGCTCCGTGTAGTTTGTATTCTCATGGCCTGAAGGTAAGCTTGCACAAACTAATGAATGAAATTGTTATGACATCTGCTTCTGACAATTCATATTTTTTACAATGCTCATCATGATAACTTTTGTTAACTCTTCAATAGGCCACAGTAAATCTGCTTCACAAGGTAATTAGGCTACTCTGAACAATAGAGATATGCAAAGAAAAAAAGCATGTTCAAAGGCCACATTTTAAAGATGGCTGCACAATTTTTACTGATGCAAGGTCTACAGGAGGAAAAAAACATGTGTGCCTTTGTTTTTGCCCCATCAAATACACTTTGACTTGCTTACTCTTTTCCAGACAATACTTGTATATATTAGACAAACAAAATGGTCAGCAGTATTCATATGAATGAATCACAGCACATTTAACCAACATGAGCAACCTAACTTGAGAGAGAAAAAAAGTCTCATTAGTTTGGTAAAGCCGCTAAACCCCACATGCATAATCCTCAACGTTTTCTACAGTTTCAACATTGCAAACATCAGTCGAAACATAAAACAACAATTCAGATCCATTTTCCTTGACTTCAGCTCTTCAGCACATTGTTTTTCCAAACAACTATCCAATTGGCAGAAAGTCAAAATGAATAATTTGCTTTACAGTATGAGATTTGGAATGGTAATATAGATTTCCTAACCAATTCCTGAAGGCAATAAACATATTGGAGAAAATTTGATTTTTTTATTCATGTTGTTAGCATGATGCTATATGGAATATTAGTAGCAGATGTATTTGTAGATGACGTGATGTGCAATCATGTCCAATTTCTGAGTACAGTAGGACTATATGTGCTTTATCACACGTAGAGAGAGCCATGTAATAGGGAAAGATCAAATGTAGGGATGATTCAAAGGCTTTACGTATGCAAAAAACAATATAATATGTATCCGTTCTTTAAAGTCGGAGAAAAGCATTTTGACTTTTCATGAATAACAAACATGTGCTTGACAGATGGTCCTGTTTAATACTTAATAGTGTTGTGTATTAAAAAGCAGTTGATGTGTGTCACATATGCAGAGCAAGTGAATAATACTCGATCCCAAACAGCCTTGGGCTTTTCAATGGTTGACTCTACCTCATTTCATCCACCTTTCTTTGACTTCAGACTGAATCTGACTCACACTAGCCTTCATAATGGAAGAAAGTTCACTTCAGCATACTATTAAACATTATATACGAATATGGTTCACAACAGTTTAGGGAGCCATTCTAACTATTAAATGCTTGCATGCGTATTATTAGCATATTGGCTGTTTATTAATACTCACAAAGCACACATTAATGCCTTAATCGGCCTAATCATATTTTAGATGCCTTAATAGTTCACCGAAAAATTAAAATTCAAAACAAAGAAATTCATACAGGTTTGCAACTACTTACAAGAAATGATGACAGAATTTTCATTTTTGGGTGAACTATTCCTTTAATCTTACCCTGCATAAACTTAACAACCACCTTAACTACTAATAAGCAGCAAATTATGAGTCTACTGTGATGATTCTCGGGTGTGAACAGAATGTTTTTGGACAATTAATCGCAGGTTATTTAGAATTGAATGAAAATGTGTTATAAAATTACTTTAAATTCATACTTAATTCAAGTAAGATAACCTTTTGACCCACTTACACTCTTAAAAAGCAAGCAAAATAAAAGAACAATTTTAATTCTGGGGAGTCAGTAGAGTCATCTTCTATTTACTGCTGAAATCAGGTGCTTTTGCTTTTCCCGTACTTGTTGAAATTAAAGTCCTCCATTTTAACTTGTGGATAAGTCTTTTTAAGCCACAGGATGGGGCCAAACTGTCAGCAAGAGTGAATTATATAATTACTAACGGTCAAGATGATGCGTAGAACCCGGAAGAGCCTGTGTTAATAGTTTTACCGGTTGTTATCTGGGAATAACAAACCTTGGAATGCGGCGACTGACCAATCAGACAGAAAAGCCGTGTAATAAAGTAAACTAAATTATGCGTTAATGTCATTTTACTAAGTTACATATGTTTGTAGTTACACAATGCTATGGATGAAGTTGCAGTTTAGCACATTTAAAATGTAATAACTTTAAATAATGATCTGTAAAATACTGCTGGACTGTCTGCTGCAGCTTTTTTATTGATTTTATTTTATTTAATTGGCTTTACAAAAAAAATACAGGTGTAAAAAAAAAAAATTTGTGGAGCTGGTCTGCAAGATGACATGTAAATTTCCTTTGAATCATAGACAAACGCATACAAACATATGGAAAAGAGAAGAACCTGGCATGGGAAAAGAGGGTATTGGATCAAAGGTTTAAGATTAACCAGAACAGTCATAAATGCGCACAAACCGTGACTCCTTCATCAGGTCACCTGACAGAACAAGGTCTGATCTGAGTCAGCTCAGGACGCTTCTGCAGAATTCTGCAGAAGTCATGTTTTGGCTAGTTTGATCTGGTTTTCAGCTACTTAAGAGAGAGTAATTCTGCTCCCTCAGCTTAGAGACAACACTATCTTTTATCACTGACCATTTATGACCGCACCAGATACACTTCATTTATGACCGCATCAGATACACTTCAGAATATAACAAATACAGAGAAAATGTGCAGCTTCTTACCTAAACATCACTGTATTAATCATTGGCACACAAATGATGTCATTCCCATTATTATTTCACTCCCTGTTAAATGGACGTGACTTTACACAGACACTCAGCTAAACAATAGAGAGCTTATAAGTGTTCTAGCCGAGGGCAAAGTCGAGTCAACACAAGGCCAAGCTTGTTAATGCATACAGTACTTAGTGAATTTCTGCATCATCCTGTTCTTATCTGCTGTGGTGCAGCAAAATTACCAACAATTCTTTTAAATTAACAACAGCATTTTCACACACACACACACACACACACACACACACACACACCAAAAAAGAATAATAATAATAATAATAAAGATGCACTTTCATACTTATGTGAGTATTATGTACCTTAAATCACAAGAAATCTTTATTAAAGCGTGAATTTGAAACTCATTTTGTACTATGACCAATTCATATGTGCAAAATGTATATTAATATATGTAAATATATATTTCAGCAAACAAAGAAAGCTACAAGGGAAAGTGGGAAATTGGAACAGACTAAAAGTCAACATTATACCACAGTGTAAAGTTGAAAATGTTCTGAATTTTTATTTATATTTTTTCTGTCAAATATTTACTTCGCAGTAATGCTTTACAGTCTTCGAGAAAGTCTGCTTGCATCTCAACTGTTTTCAATCAAACATGCAGCTCTGAAGCTTGAGCTCTTGTTTATGAAAGTTTGGGCTTTCAATCGCACCTCTTAATCGAGACTCAGGAACCGGACTCGGGATCGGCTCTCCCAGCCGTAAATCAGGAGCTGGATTCGCGAAAGGCGGAATGGGATCTGCGGGGACCAGGACTGGCATATTGGCCCACAAATGTGGACCAGGACCCAGACCACGTGGATTGGAATCCGTGGGGATCTGGATCCGCTTTTGGGGAGCTGGCACTGATGGGCCTCCGTATTTTGCTGCTTGCGGCAGCGGAATCCGCCGAAAGGTGAGACAAGACCCGAGCAATTGCTCGTGTGGAGCAGGAAGAGGAGTGAGTCCATTTGGGAGGCTGTGGAGAATTTCCTCGGGGCTGAGCATCCTCTTTGTTTATGGTTAGTCCTTTTGTCACGCTGGCTATGGCTGATGGATCACACGAAGCACAGATCTTGCAGTTAAAATAAGTTTTAATAAAGACTTTGACAGAGGAACAGAGAACATGCGGGTTGACACTTGAGGACTGACAATGAGGGTTAAAACACAGATGCGACGTCGAATTTGGATGTACTATATCCGCCATATTGATGTTGTCACGTGTCATGCGTCGTCACAACAGAGCGAAAATTGAAACTTTCAATAAGTCATCCGTTTATTTAGATTGTGTTAAACAAGTGTAATTTCATCACAATAAACTATGTGTTTTTCCTGAGGTACGTACATTTGAAACGCGCGGCGTCTCAACTTTCCATCATTTTTCGAATATGACGCCTCCTCTCCCGGGGTCTCATGGGATAGAAAACTGTCCATGGTATGCTTACTATAGAATTCGGGCAGAAGCAGTAGGTCATCCGGGTACTTCTCGCCTACTGAATTTCGAATATTATGAATTCGTACATACTTCTCTCCTTGCATACTGTTTTTCGCGTACTATATAGTAGGGAAATAAGTGATTTCATGCGTTTTATTTCTGAGAGTGTAGATATTGTAGATTATGGTCATGCAGAATATGTCCTTTATAATTACTAATAAACGGCTAATATGTTATTAATAGGTATGCTAATAAGCAGCTAGTGAGAATTGGTCCCTATGCTGGTGTTACTGAATTGTGCATTTGCAGAACTGTATAATTGATATATAATTATACTGTATTAAATGAAAGTTTCATGTCTGTTTCATGTTTACTCATTTGCCAAAGAGCTGTATAATAAGCAGGACACATAAACTCCATCCCAATCACCCTGTTGAGGTTAGTTTTGTGGAGCTGTTGCAACATCTCAATAAGTCAACAGACGAAGGTCATAAAATGTACGAGAAACAAAGCCTTAGATTTGTATACTGCAGTACACAGACTGTAAAGTGATCCATCTTCCTTACTAAATCAGGGGGTTTGTTTGTTTTCTTTGGCTTGTTTGACCAGGAGAAGCTTAAGGCATCTTGTTCGAACAAACCCCAGTGCTACTTTAAGAGAAATGCAAACATCAGGGGCCAGTTGCATAAACTTAGCCTTCATGTTAAGACAGTGTCTTAAGAGCTAGTCTGACCAACTAGCAGTTAGCCAGGAGTTTTAATTTTTTTTGTACTGATATACTGCTATAGATTTGCCAGGCTCTACCCCCAGCCAATCACAGCGTTTGCTCTCCCCGGATTTCTAATCAGCACCGCAATCACCAGCCCCATAAAACCACACACCACCACACACACTCAGTCAGTGCCAGGGCTTGTTTCTACAAAGTGGACTCAAACCTGTTCTCCTAGTGTTGCTACTACTGAAATACTTGCCTTGTACTTACCTCCTTCGTTCCAGTTTCCTCCTGTGTTCCTAGGAAGTTCCCATCTATGTGGTGTTGGGTTGTCTTCCAGCTTTAGCGTGTCTCCTTAGTCTCCTGTGTCCCCAACGGCCAGAAGTCACTATTGCTCTGCCCTGACAAAAGGGAATTAACTGCATCCAAGATACTCGCCTCTCAAGACCCGTCTTCTCTGTTCATTTATTGCTGTGCAAAATAAATAACACTTTTTACTTACACCCTGTGTAGAATCTGCTTCCGTACCATATAAATTGTTAACTGAATTAAAAAAATCTGTGACCAGTCTTAAAGAGAAATTTAGCTGACTAACTTTTAAGACTAGTCTTAACCTTTTATGCAAACGGCTCCCAGGTCTTGTTTTAAGATAAGGTCATACTAATATAGTATCACAGTCCTGCATTGACCATTCAATAATTATGCAGTAGGGAAATCTAAAATAAGCCAACACCTAAAAGACTTGTGGGTCTTTTCCTGTCCAAGTGGGCGTTTATTTTTTATTTTTTTGGCCCAGATAAGTTGCAAACCAGACCTGACTTAATGCTAAAATCTGGCAACGTGAAACTAAATGACTAATATTAAAGGCCAATGGGCCATCTAGTCAAAATTGAAATGGTTTATTTGTATTAAATGGTCTGTTGTTTAATATTCTGGTGGTTTGCTACTCTAAGACATTGGCAGTTATTAGTAATATTGTTAATTTTTCATACAACAGTAAATATAACCAAAGATGTCAGGAGTATATACACTGTATAAATAAATATGGACATAGACTTATTGTCACGCCCCTGAACTGTGTTTGTTGTTGTTCTTCCCCATGTGCTCTTTGTGACCCAGTTTCTGTCTGTTGTTGATTATGTTCAGGTGTGTCTTATCAATTAGCGTCATTGTTTGCCCTATTTAAGTTACGTTCAGTTTAGTTCTTGTTGTCGGTTCATTATATTGTGTTATGTTGTGTTATGTGCTCCCTAATCTGCCTACCTGCCTGTTTGTAATACCTTTTGTGAGTATTAAATAACTGTTTTTGAAGAATCTGAATCTCTGCTCGTCCTTCCCGCACAGCAAGCGTGACACTTATACATAGTTACAAAACTTCAGTTCTTGCCTTCAGGGTTTTACTTTTGGATATTGTTTTTTAGTATAAATTTTATGTTGTTTAAACACAGTCATTGTTTAATTCCTCGTAACTTTTTGAATACAACGACCCAATCCAAAATTTAAATAAATTAAAAACACAATTTTTGTGGCAAAAGAAAACACTAATGCCAAGTTGGTCGAACATCGGCATTTTTCAATTCCATTGAACTTAATGAGTGATTCCTAATAAAATAAGAATGAACTGAATTCTTTCCCTTTATAATGTCTTCAGGTGATGCCTGTTGCTTTTCCTTACACTTCTGTCTCTCACATGTCCTGAGTTCAACTTTTATGTCATTTCAGACACACCACTGAGAATTAATTATCATCACTTGATATGCCTTTGTGCTCATTACATCATTACATTACACAGAATACTGCCCTAAATACTGACTAAACAGGCAGTCATTTCATTGCTCAACAAATATGAGATAAATGTTTGCGCTGTTCCATGCAAAGAGGATTAGATGTTCCGCTCTACTTCTGTGTTTGAAACAGTTCCATGCCAGACAGGAATAATAACGTTTATTGTTTATAGCATGCTAGGACTGGATAAATCTGTACAGACATATATACAGCACATGGAGTTTGGGCTTCAATTACCAACTTTGTATAAGAATAAAAGCACAGAGGATGAGGGCTCTGCTCTGCGTTTCATGCTAGCTGCCCTTTGAAGAACTTCAACGTCTGCACGCTGACTCCTGATGACTTCAACACATGCAGGAAGCATTTTTTTTACGTGGTTCAGGTCACGAGTCACGTGTTTAACTCGGCTTTCCCTCTCAACCTAGATAGCATTCTTTTCTTATGTAGACATCACAAGAAAATGCATAATTAGGCCAAAACATAATGATGAACATCAGCATTAATCAAAATATTTTTATGTAAATAGAATATACAGTCACTTGAATTGACAAATCCATCTTCTGATTTCTAAATGAACACTAAGGAAGCGTGTTTAAATTCATCATTACGAAAATATAATTCAATTTTTGTGCATCCAATGCTAGTTCTGCATTTAGTATTAGCAAAAATAGCTAAAGCTGTCTGGCATTTCCTCCACACCGAGATTAGCATGTAAAGGCATAGTTCAACCTAAAATTAAAATTCGGTTATCATTTACTCACCCTGAAGTGATTTTTCAAACCTGTAAGAGTTTCTTTCTTCTGCTGAACACAAAAGAAGATAGTTTAAAAAATGTTGATGTTTGCCATTGACTTTTAACACTTTAAAATCGTTCACTGTTAACTATAACCTTTCCCTCAATAATTCCTAATTTGCTGCTTATAGTTAGTTAAGTAGATGATAGGTATTGGGTAGGATTAGGGAAGTAGGAATGAATATGTGCCTAACTAGCACTAATTTTAGTATGCATGCTAATAGCGTGCATGTTAACCAAGTTTTAACCAAAATACTATGGAAGTCAATGTGTACCGTCAACAGAAAGCAAGAAATTCTGAAGAAATATGGTACCCAAAGTTGGCAGTAGCCATTGACTTCCATAGTATTTGTATTATTGATTTTTTTGCACTATGAAAGTCAATGGCTAGCAATTAAGTGGTTACCAACATTCTTCAGTATCTTTTATTTGTGTTCAACAGAAGAAAAACAACTGTACAGGTGAGTAAAATGATAACAGAGCTTTCATTTTTTGGAAGAACTGTTTCATTAAGATCATGGAAACGATGCAGACTCTGAAAATAATGTCAGCAGTAACAGATTTCCCCTGTGATGCATATGTTTTAAGACTAAGGAAGTAGATTCAAATAGATACAACTTCTCTATTAAATAAACAAGGATCCAAATATCTTATCTAGAATGTCTCTAGAAATCTTGCACTTTGAGATCTCTGTGTTTGTGGCCAGACTGAAGGAAACAGAGAAACAGTCGTCTGAGCTCTTTATCAGTGGTTTTGTCTGTTCAACAGTCCGTGACCTTACGGCCCCTCGCTTGTGCACGACTAACAAGCCATAAACCCCAGAGTATCGCATTTGTCTGGAAGCAGTTGTACATCTGGAAAAACTTTACTCTGGACAAATGAACGCACAGACAAGATGGTGATTGTCCAGCCGTGTGTGGCTCTCACAGAAACCCCCGACACAACATGTTCTTCTGTTCATTATTGTTATAACCCAACATTTTGAAAATCATTTAAATAAACATTTCGATATGTAATGCCGAAGTGATGATAAAAATAAAAATCGTAAAAATTGATCTAGAAGTGGTATTTCATTCTATTACTTCTCGTGCTCTAAAAATATCCAATAAAAACATCAAGATTAAAGAAACAATGAACATAATACAAAAGGTGCTTGGAAGGTTCCTCACAGCAATACCACGGAAGAACCATTTTTGGTTCCATTGAGTGAAAGAACCATCCCTTTCTTACCCTTTTTTTAATCTGAAGAACCTTCTTTCGCCACAAAGAAGCTTTTTTGAAACAGAAAGGATATTCAGGTGTTAAAAGATCTACTGTAAATGAGATTCAGACAAAAAGTGTTCTTCTATGGCATGTGTACTGTCTATGGAACTTTCATAGAAACCATTAAAAGGTATGTACAGATTACGAAATACATGCTTTAGAAGGTACAGTATTTTGTTACGTATTTCATTAGATTAAGTTTTGTGACTTAATATAAGTACTTTAGAAGTATCTGGAGTACTAATAAGATATGTAACATAAACTCTTTTCCACAATATTCTTAAAGGGAAAAGAAATGCAAACAGTTTTTTGAGGTTCTGTACTTTATGGGAAAAATATCTTTAAACCTTCTTAAAACCTTAAAACTTTTCACCCCATTAGTAAATGTTCTCATCTTTGTAATAGTCGACTACGAGTCACTCAGTCATCTTTAATGTGAAAATATAAAACTCATAGTCATCGTTGGAAAGATGTCAAATATGCGGTTTAACTGTTCAGGTCAAACAAGAGACTCATAAACAGCTCAAGATATGAAAACAGTTATGGATCATTCAAGGTTCATATTTTTTATTTATATGTTGTCTTGTGGAGTGTGTAAACATCTGTCATGTGAAACAGCGTATTCAGGACCGCACCACATAAATATAATACAAACTCTCTTATTTTGTTAAAAAATATTCATATTTTGTATGAAGATTACGAGCAGAAGATCTTTGTTATATGTTTTCATGTGACTTTTAACTTCCAAAGAAAATTGGTAAATAATATAAGCTATATCATCAAAAAAACAAACAAGCAAATAAATCACTGATATGATCAGAAAACAGCTTATTAATTAATGAAACTTAGCCTATCTTCAAAATATCTGAGACGTTGATACATTTTTGGAGTTTACACACCTCCTTTATTAGAAATCTTGTAATCAGTTTTGCTGCAGGAACTGTATGATTCAGTTTATGGCCTTCTTATCATTTCTGTGGCATCAGTGAACAGTAATTGTAGTTGACCTGGACTCAGTGTTGTCTAAGTGCAGTGGGACACCTAGTGGACATCTATTTATGTGAACTAAACAAACAGCTCTTTATTAATCTTCTATTCAAACAGTGGTAATACTGTAGATTAGCCCCAATCGATAGCAACATTAGGGTTAGTTCACCTGTCCACAGAACCTAGACTTTACCTTGTGGTGTTTGATTGTTACCCAAATTATTATTAAATATAGACATTGTTTTATTTTATGAATTTAATAGACACAGAAGTGTAGCCATTTTTAATACTCAATAGCACTGCTCTCCACACACAAAGCACTTTACATTGAAAGTGTAAATTTCCTCAACCAGCAGAGACCATGATGACGGACAAAACCCTTTGGGGAAACTGGGAAACCATGGCTATAAGACCCAAAAAAGACAAGCTGCTGGCAGCATGGTTTTCTCAGGAGGTCTCCCATCCAGTTACTGGCCAGACTCAACCCTGCTTCAAGAGCTCCTGGCATTGATGAAAAATACAAAAATGTACACAGGAGTAAAAGTGCTTCAGTACAATAGCTTGTGGCCTTTTTGATTTTATAAGCTAAAAATATATTTTGTTTTACAACAAATAAAACATTCCTATAGTTAAACCATGGTAGCCCCAAAGTAACCATGGATTTACTACACTAACCATAGTTTAACCATGCTATTTGTAGTGAAACTGTGGTTATACAATACACCAAAAAGCATGGTTACTACACTTTTACTACAATAAAACCATGGTCAGTTAAGGGGAGATAATAAATAATTATTTATTTCAAGTATGGTTCATGACATATATTGGCATACTGCAAAAAAAAAAAAAAAAAAAAATTGAGTTTGAGTTTGTTGATACTCAATGCTTGTTAGGCATAGTTATTGACTAGAGAAATGCCAATATCCGTGTACTTCTTTATTTGTATCACTTCACTTCTTTGTTCTGCTGAACACAAAGGAAGGTATTTTGAAGAAAGTTTGTAATCAGGCTGTTTTAGGTCACCATTGACTTACATTGAAATTTTTGTCCTACTGCTGAAGTCAGTGGTAACCAAAACAGCCTGGTACTGTATATCAAATTCAATATTTGCCTTATGTTTTAGCATTTTGTTGCATGAGGAAAGCACCTGTGTATTTGTATTTCTGTGAAGTTCTGTTGCTGTATTATGCCCTCACCTTGTCTGGAGGCAGCAGAGATGCTCCACCTCTTCCTGTTTGTGAAATACTCAGTAATGGACAGAGTTTCCTACCTCGTCCATTTTGGCTGATGCAGTTTCGGTTGAAACTGCCAAAGTACAGCAGTGTCAGAATACAGGAAGTTGAAAATAACTACAGCAGGGTCTTGATGCAGACGAGAGTTCTTGCCTTTAACAGAGAACATGTGTTTATACAGAGAGAAGACCTATGCTGGTGTAATTTCTGATTTATATTAATGGCTGAATTATTATCAAGCCTGTTCACTGACAGTATCGGATGAAAAAAGACTCAAAGAGTTCTCCAGATCATAGTTAACAGATACTGTCGGTGTGATTTTCAGCCATATTTCTGCTGTAAATTTAGCTGTTAAGCATCTCAGTGGAGGAGTTTTTTTTTTTTTTCAAACAGGTCACATACAGTGGGTAGCAGGACTGGACTGGGAGGAAAAATCGGCCCTGGCATTTTATGGTCCAGTCGGCCCACCACCACATATAGGCCTAC
>JAUCMU010000046.1:14394328-14404582 GCA_032275025.1 Enteromius treurensis | reverse complement strand
TGTGACACTGAAGACTGGAGTAATGATACTTTGTATCACAGGAATAAATTACATTTTAAAATATATTCACACAGAAATCACTTATATTAAATTGAAAATATATTTCACATTATTACATTTTTTTCTGGATTTTTAATCTAATAAATGCAGGCTTGATGAGCAGAAGAAACAAATGTAAAAACCATAAAATATCTTACTGAACCCAAATGTATTTATATATATATATATATATATGTATGTGTGTGTTTATACTAAAATAGTACTATTAAGAAGAGCTACATTTTTTATAAATTATAAATTACTAAGATAAGCAAAGAAATGTTTCCTAACCTCCTAACCAGTAGGTAGCACTGATATATTCGGATATCATATATTCGGAACCTATAGCACATAGGAAAGAGTAGGTTTGACACTGTAATCTGACTAATACTATCAGCATATCTGGAGTGCGTTTCCCAAAAGCAACCATGGTCATTAGATCCAGAGTTCCCAATAGAGTTCAATGGAAGTAACGATCATAGTTAGCTAACGACGCTTTTGGGAAACGTACCCCTGATTAGTTGAGTTTGAGTTACAAATTTATTATGGCATAAGTTTAGACACATGTGTTAAAGTTCACAACTTTTCTATTTTTAAGCAATAAACACACACTGACAGCTACAATACTTTGTAAAGCACTTTTATTTATAAGCCCGGTTGCATTAGAGCCAAACTGCAAAAAAGTACATTTTACTCAGAAAACAATATCGTACCCACCCACTTTTTGACAATAAAAACAGCATGCCTCAACAAAACACAGCATATACGTCAAAAACTATCAAAAGATGCTGTTAGGCCTTTCGTAAACTGTGCTGAAATGATAAAGAAGACAAAAACATCAAAGAGGCCACAAAACAACTCTTTCAGGAGCCGTTTACAATGAACCACGTTACTAGAAGACATAGAAAAGGTTTCCATGCATTTTATTTCTTTCAATTCTAAATGACTTTCTAAGGAGCGAAATAAGGAGAAAAAAATACTTTGGTTTTGTAATGACGATTGAATATTACAAACGGATCCTCTTCAAATGTGTCACAGGTAAATGTTTAAATATCAGAAAAAGATTAGTAGAGTTTACAGTTGGTTGACGGCAGTGATCCAACCGGATGAGTAGCAGCGTTTATACAGCCATGGCAAAATGTTTATTAAAATGAATCAAACAACAACAACAAAAAATCATGCATACAATCATCACTGTAACATTCTTGCTTTACAAAATAAACACTAAGAGTCAAGAAGCAATATTGGACAAATCTGACTAAGCTACTAACTAGTTAGTAAATCTGAACACACATTTTTATTAATCTGTGTAAATAAGATGCAAAAAAACATTTTAATATACCTTACAAATGTTTAGATAAGACAGAGATCGATCTGAATAGCAGTCACTCTGTAAATAACATATCCACCAGCAATATATCTGAATACAATATCAACAAGTTAAAATGCTAGGTCTTTCAGAGCATCACTGTATAGAGTTAGCAATGTCCACTTTCTCCTTTGAATAGCTTTGATTGTTCGCATCACCGTAAGACTGATCAAGCAAATAGAGCATCTTAAAAAGACATGAATAGATAAACACGTCAACGCTGATTATTGAAAGCTCTCTCTTTCTCTCTCTCCAGCAACGCGCTTCCATTGAATTTGAATAGAAGTTAAGCCCAGACATCAAACACACCCTCAAGAGCTTTTTCTAGAGACTTCCTTTTGCAATAAAAAGAAAAAATCCCTGAATCCTAAATACAAAAGGAAGAACAAATACACCAGCTCTACTGGAAGAACTTTGTCAAAGTGCTCTGAGCACACCACACCAGATCCGGATCTCAAAAACCCTGTACGGCTGAAAGAAAGAAGCTCTCGCATGCCACCACTTTAAGTAACAGTTCGTTGAGTGGGTTGCTCAGCCCCCTTGATCCATCTGTTCTTGCAGTGCGGATCTTGTGGGTTCATTGGATTGTGTGTGTGAGTGTGTGTGTGTGTGTTTTTGTGCTATAGATGCAGCTTTGATTTCAAGGGCTAAAGTAAATTTCGTATACTGAAATTCACTGCCGTTCAATGTACTTTGCTAAACTCAGTAGAAAATGTGCAATGGAGATTGTCTGGAAATCGTGTTGATATCTGTCCAGCCACATTCACAGGAAAAGTCATTACTAGCTATATTATTACCTAGCAGTTCTAATTTATTTCGAATATATAAACACCCATTTCAATCAGATTACATTCGGGTTTAGTGCAGAGAAATAAAAAGACTGGTTAATGTCTAACCGTAAAAAAAAAAAAAAAAAAAAGGTCTAGGTTTCCATGTCGTTTTTATGAAACAGGATCTCTTGGAATGTAGTCATTTCCCAAATATCTCATTTGTATCTAATACCTACAAATGTAGCACTTATGGTCAAAAACATGGTGGCTAATTTTGTAAACATAATCAAGATGCTAAAAAAAAAAACATTGATACCACGCAGCAGGGTTGCAACAGCGGCTTCGTCATACTTTATCCATAAAGAAGTGTTCTGAGCAATGAGAATAAACGCTAATGTGAATGTGATGACACCGTAAAGCAGAGGGCCAATGAAGTTCAAGGAATGAGATGAGAAGCTGGGAGCTTGTACATCCTCAAGCCAGTGATCCTGCAACTCTGGTATGTTCAGCTAAGATGGAAAAAGAAAGTAAGTTCAGGATGCAAAATGTTAGAGAGCAAGATGAATATATTGTATGAGTATAAGCATGTTAGAAAATTCCAGTCCTGGGGGTTTGAGCTTCATGCTTGATCAAACACAGCTTGTTTATCATTTTCAAGAAATCCTGAAAAGTCAGATTTTTACAGAGTGTCTGATTTGGAATGGAGATCTCCAGGACTGGAATTGTACAGTGTGTTCACAAATATTATTCAGCAAAAATGTGTAAGTTCTTCACCACCAAGAAAAGATATTCAATATGTGATTACTGTTATTAAACAGTTAAACAATTTCCCCAAGTTATCTTTTGCCTTTAGACGAACCCATGACTGGAATATACTCCCACCAGAAGATGAAGTTAAGGGAAGTAGACCCATGTTTCCAAAGAAGTGCGTTTTTGGTTGCAAGGGAAGGATAACCGCGTTAAGCTTTGCAAAAGAACCCAGCGTTAAGTGAATAGTGGATGCCCTTTGTTTTTCCGGGGCAGCATTAGAGTTTCACAAGTGTGTTGCGAACGTTTTATAAGCAAGGCCCAGTTTGATGCCGGATTTGCAAATGGTTTGATTCTGAAAGATTCTAAAAGATCCAGCTATAAAAGATCCCGGTCATGATTCAGAACTGCAGACGGTAAGTGAAACGGCATCATGTTTCAAGTGTTCACGCTTCCTCATAAATTAGAGCGGGTTTGGCGTGCTATCCAGTGAGCGGGCCGGGAGAACAGCGGGCTCGAACCCTAGCGATTGGAACCCTAGCGAGGATAAGGGCTCACCGTCCGGCTCGAACTCCGGCTGCCCCCCAGAGTGAGAGGTAGTGTTTAAAGGGAGGCAGGAGGGGAGGAGGAGGGATTTGCAAAAGCAAGATGTGGATGAATGGAAAGCTGTGATTATATAGTGCTTGGAAAGGGTTTGATTGGGTGATTGTAACGAGGGGAAGGTTTAGCTGATTGCTAACAGCTGCGGGCAATTCGTACAGCGTTTCACCCGAACTATGTTATTATCAAAACATTTATTAAAAACGTGTGTTCTTGTTTCACTTATTTTCCAGACAAGCATGACTGAACAGAGAGCTTTATTTCATTTTATCGTTGTTGTGTTTTCTGACTTTTTATTATGTTTTATAGATTTGCATTTGTAATTTGTAATTTTGTTTTCAGAATTGTAAATTTGTTTTGCACCTCTCATCCACCATAGAAAGCAGCTCTCAGAGCTAACAGTTTATATTGATTGTTCACGTGAAATTGAGCATCCCACACGTAGCAAAGTATGTGAAACTGAGATCCCTATAAAAAAGATTGTTTCTACCCTGCCTTCCAAGTGACATTTCAGTTTGACTCTTTTTGGAACTGTTCGTTTCTAGATTTTTATAAGACTGAGTAAATTGAGTAAATGCGATCTGCAGTTTATTTTAACGCACCCCAATTCACAATATTTTCTGCATTTTTGTTTTCTTGATGACTGAACTGATAAGCAGGAAACTGGTAATTCATGTGAACCACCAAACTTGAGTTCAGGTCGGTGAACATATGAAGTAAACATTTTATACATGCTCATTTTGAAGTGAAATTAAATTTTTCATTTTTTTTCCAAATGTGATTGTTAGAATTGTTGAAAAGATGAACATTTGTGAGTTGACAAATTGAAAAGTTGCAAGTGATCTAATTTTGAATCCTCATAACAAGTGTTTTCAATTGTTGTGTTAAAGATGATTGTTTGAATCTGAAAATAAAACTCAAAGACTACATATCCTTTTTATTATTATATATATTATTCATCGATTACTCAAACAGAATAAATAATTAATCAGAAGAAAAGGAAACCTAAAAGAATATTTATTGGTTAACTACTTTTTGTTGAGGCTGTGTCAGGGACGAGACCGGGATTCAAATGCGCGTGCAAACAAAGTCGTTTATTTAAACAGCAGGCTTGAAAAAAGGGAAAACAAAAATAAAAAGTCAAACAAATCCTCAGCGAGCTGCAAGCAGATAATGTCCAAGGCCAGATCAGACAGCACAGGAGTTTGTTTTGTCTCACAAACATTTCGGGATTCTGAAGCAGGTAAGAGATGGTTAATCTTTATTGAGTCTTGTATAATCTCTGTGTCTAGTCAGTGTTGACTAGACACAGAGATTATACAAGACTCGATAAAGACCGACAGAGAAGCTATTGTTAACATGACAGGGAATCACGAACTGACAAAAGACAGCACACACGAGGGTAAGATAAAGAGACGGTAATGAGCCTAAGATCAGGAGCAGGTGCGGGCAGTTGTGCTTAGTAGAAATAACAAGGAGGCGGCGAAGACACCAAAGAAACACATGGCAAATTGATAAAACTGAAAGCCCCTGCCACGATGACGTATGCCTAGTAATCTCCTAACAGAATAAATTGGAAAACCATCCACAAGACGAAGTGGAGGGGGAATGAAATTTTTTAATTAAGGGAAGAGCGAATATCAACCCTGATACATGAAAAACAGGGTGTACCCGACCAAGAGAAGGAGGTAACTTGAGTCAAATCGTAACTGGACTGATGACCTTAGGGACTTGGTATGGCCCAATGAACCTAGGCTTCAACTTACGAGAGATTGCCTTGAGAGGAAGGTCCTTGGAAGAAAGCCAAACCTGTTGGCCACACACATAGTGAGGTGCTGGACGCTGGTGACGATCAGCTGCTGCTTTGGTCTGTCTGGAGGCCTGGACAAGGGCCTTCCTAGCCTTCTTCCAGGTAGATCGACATCTCCGGAGAAAGGCTAGGGCTGACGGGACCGCAGAGTTGGGCTCTTGAGAAGGGAACAAGGGAGGTAAGTAACCCACAGAACATTCGAATGGGGACACACCTGTTGAAGCCACCAGAAGGGTGTTGTGAGCATATTCTATCCACGAGAGTTGTTGCCTCCAGGAAGCCAGATTGTTGGACGCCAGGCAACGGAGAGCTCGTTTGAGATCCTGATTGGGTCGCTCACACTGTCCATTGGTTTGGGGATGATAGCCGGACGACAGACTCGCTGAGGCCCCGATCTGCCGACAAAACTCTTGTCAAAAACGAGAAACAAACTGGGGACCCCTATCAGAGACCACATCAACCGGAAGACATGGTCAATGACCAGTTGCGCTGTTTCCTTGGCAGAGGGGAGCTTGGGTAAGGGAATAAAATTAACCGTCTTAGAGAAGCGGTCCACCACTGTCAAGACTACCGTGTAACCCTTGGAGGGGGGCAACCTGGAGACTAAATCCAAGGCTATGTGTGACCAGGGGTGAGAAGGGATGGAGAGGACCCACCACAGGACGGTTAGATACCTTGTTGTGGGCACATATGGAGCAAGCCAACACAAACTGCCTGACGTCAAGGCCCAAGGAGGGCCACCTAAATTCGCTGATGGATGGCAGCCAATGATCTCCTGATTCCTGGATGACAGGTGACTCTGGATTCATGACCCTACTGGAGGACCTCCGGACGCAGTGTCTTTGGCACAAACAGGCACCCCGCTGGACACCCCTCCGGCGACCCCACACCCCGACCAGCCTCCTCTACTCTCTGTTGGATGTCCAAGGAAAGGAATCCCATCACGAACCTATCGGGAAGGATGGGGCCCAGCATGGTCTCCTCTCTTGGTTGCTCTAACTGACGAGAGAGGGAATCGAGCTTGATATTCTTAGAAACAGGCCGGTACGAGAGAGTGAAGTCAAACCCGTCGCAGAAGAGTGCCCATCGGGCCTGGCAGGAGTTTAACCTTTTAGCTGAACGGACATATTCTAGATTTTTGTGATCCGTCCAGACCAGGAAGCGCTGCGCCGAACCCTCCAACCAGTGACGCCACTCACCCAGAGCCAACCTGACTGCCAGCAACTCTCGATTACCAATGTTGTAGTTCCGTTCGGCAGGACTGAGGCGATGAGAGAAGTACACGCAGGGGTGTACTTTTCCATATTCAGGGGACCGTTAGGACAAGACTGCGCCCACCCTAACCTCCGAAGCATCCACCACAACAATAAACTTCAGGATCTTTCAGTCGTTCAGGATCTGGAATAGAGAGAACAGGAGCAGAGACAACCCCGGACTCTAAATTATGAAAGGCCTCCTGAGCCCGTGAATTGCAGGTGAGCGGTACCTTGATGGAGGTTAGAGCTGTTAGGGGTGCAGCAACCTGCTCAAAGTTTCTGATGAAAAGCAGATAGAAATTGGCGAAACCCAGATACCGCTACAGAGCCCTTCTGGAGTCGGGAACTGGCAACTCGGCGACAGCATTGACCTTGGCCGGATCCGGCCTGATCTCCCCTGCAGCCACCATAAACCCCAGGAACGAAACTGACTTGGCATGGAACTCGCACTGCTCCGCCTTATCGAAGAGCTGGTTTTCCAGCAGCCGTTGGAGAACTTTGCGCACATGTTGGGTGTGTACCTGAAGTGAAGGGGAAAAATTTGAATATCATTGAGGTACACAAAGACAAAACGGTTAATTATGTCTCCCAAAACACTATTGACCAAGTCCTGGAAGACAGCGGGAGCGTTAGTAAGCCCGAAAAGAAGAACCAGGTATTCATAGTGCCCGAGGGAGTATTGAAGGCTCTCTTCCACACATCGCCCTCGCGGATACGAACAAGGTGGTAGGCATTGCGGAGGTCTAATTTAGTGAAGACCTTGGCTCCCTGCAACAGTTCAAAGGCTGATGACATTAAAGGCAAGGGGTACCTATTCTTAACAGTAATATCATCCAAACCTTGATAATCAATGCAAGGATGCAGAGAGCCATCCTTCTTCTTGACAAAGAAGAATCCCGCACCTGCAGGGGAAGACCTTGGCTTTTAACGGACAGGACACAGCAAGATGGCCAGGATGGCCACAGTAGATACAGAGTCCATTAGCCATTCTATGATGCTTCTCATGCACTGACAGCCGCATTCCACCCAGCTGCATGGGCTCGGGGTCCCCAGACGGCAAAGACCTGGAAGTATGGTTCCTGAAGGTCTGATTTTCCAGTTGATCCACTGATGAACGAGAAGAACGGCGCAGGCGGAGACGACCCTCCACATGAAGAGCCAGACCAGAGACCCTCCAGACTTCGAGGCTGATCTTGGGTGGCCAACTCATCCTGAATTTCAAAAGCGAGTCCCTGCCGGAACATGGCCTGCAGCGGCGCATCATTCCAGTCACAAGAGGCTGCAAGAGTCTGAAATTGAATGGCAAGATCAGTCACAGACCTTTTACCTTGACAAAGTCGAGTCAGATGTGAAGCATCCTCATCCCCCAGCACAGAACGATCAAACAATCTAATAATTTCTGAACGGAAATCCTCAAAATCAGAGCAGAAAGGAGCCTGTGCTTCCCAATGTCTGCCATTTGAGACGCAAGGCTCTACCTCCTGAGTAGTAGACAAAAGCTGACTTGCATGCTGCCCAAGAAGGACTCCCTGATGAGCGATGGCAGATCGAACGAAATCCTCACCCGCTGAATAAATTTTTTGGTCAGTTCATAATGTCAGGGACGAGACCGGGATTCAAATGCGTGTGCAAACAAAGTCTTTTATATAAACAGCAAGCTCGAAAAAAGGGAAAACTAAAATAAAAAGTCAAACAAATCCTCAGAGAGCTGTAAGCAGATAATGTCCAAAGCCAGATCACATGTCTCGAAGCAGCAGACTCGAAAAAGGGAAAATAAAATAAAAAGTCAAACAAAACCTCAGCGAGCTGCAAGTTCAGACTTGGTGACTGTGAGCGAGCAAGAGTAGCAAGCAGCCAAGCCCCAACAACCCCAACAGCCACACAGCTCTGCCAAAAAAAAATCACATTAATTACTTCTATATTTTAATAGTCTGCTTAAATCAAATCATTATTTTACATGTTTATTTGATCATTTTTGTATGTTCACTAAATTTGATCAGTCTCATCGATGCACTTAAATCTGTCAATATGCTACAGTACACAGTAACAACACTGCAGTAGATATCAGCAATATGACAAAGTTTCCCTAAGGATGAAATCCTGTTCTGTCCTATCTTAGATGTGCCTTAAATAAAGTTGAACACTTGCAGTAGCCCTCGGTTTTTGTTTTCTTTCAACTAACTAACTAACTAACAAAATTGCATCTATTGTAGCAGATTGTTGTGGGAGTCTGGTTATGTCTCACGTACCTGTTGATGCATTGTATATGGTGAAAACTACTCCTCCTCCGATGCCCATACTCTGAGGATTAACCACACCCAGACACAGCAGAGCAGCTATAGCAGCATCAACTACTGAACCGTTACGCTTCAACATGTCCCTGCAAACACAGAGAGTGCTGTTGGTGAAAAATAGTGACTCTATATTGAAAATGAGCAAACTCTATAGGCTTGCAAAAGTCTTATCTCTCATGCAAGAAATCGCTGCCAAACAAAAATGAAGCTTTTTGGGAATCGTACCTCCCGATCTGAGAGCAAGTCCAGGCATCTGCTGCCACTGCTGCTTTAGCATAGCACTTTTCAGAGGATGGTATGATGGATGGTACAGTGGGTTTTAGAGTAAGTGTTAGAATGAGTGCCAGAGTAAGTCCCACTATCAAAATAATTGCCAAGGCAGTCAACAGATATCTGAAAGCAGACAACAAGAAATAAAATAGACAAGATATCTCGCCAATTAAGAGACAACGCATCCCGCCAAAAATGAGTTGTTACAGCAATCCCTGTTCTAGATGTAATGTGGAAAGGAAAGCCATAGTGCATGTCCTCAATGAGTTACGGGACAAACTTGATAAACAATTGCTTTAAACAGAAGGATCAGAGAAAATATAGATCCTATATACAGTATACATATATGTAGATCATGCATATATATTGTGTCTTGACCATTTTGAATCTAATTGTGACGAAGTAGGCTAGTCAGTGATGGAAATACCTTTACACATGTAAAAACATCTCTAGTTATGTGAATAGATCAATAACCCGCTGATATGAAAATTAATGTGTGTGTGTATGTGATCTATATAAAAATAGAGTATATGTTTTTAGAGTATAAGTACATATTACGGTGACCAGGAGGGGATGTCTTCGGTTCACTTAGTTTTGTCGTACTTATTAACTCGTGGGAACGACATATCTTTCTTGTGGCCACGACTTCGTTGAGGAAGTAACATCCGGTCGAAGAACCGAATTCACACACCTGTGTCAACATATCTACGATATGGACATGATCTTTTGGATTTTTTAAGGGAACGCAACATAGAGGACGGATTCATAGCCAAAATGGAACAAGACAAGGAAAATAGTTGTTATTTTTGTTTATTACAGTAATATTCACTCGGCTTGGCAGTCAAGCAAGCCATCATTAGGCTGAAAAAACAAAACAAACCCATCAGAGAGATAGCAAAAACATTAAACAACACTGTTTGGAACATTCTTAAAAAGAAGGAACACACCGTTGAGCTCAGCAACACCAAAAGACCTGGATTACCACAGAAAACACCTTCACAACAGTTGGCCAGATCAAGAAAACTCTCCAGGAGGTAGGTGTATGTGTGTCATAGTCGAAAATCAAAAGAAGACTTCTCCAGAGAGAATACAGAGGGTT
>JAUCMU010000046.1:14324086-14335286 GCA_032275025.1 Enteromius treurensis | reverse complement strand
TACGATTAAATCAGAAAAGTTCTTAGATAAAATCAAGGATGCTTTCTACGCAAGTCTTTATAAATGAGGCCCCTGGTGTAAATGGACTTTGGCGTGTATATGCTACGTGATGGGTATGACAAGAGTTGTGGAGTTTATGCAGTGTTGGGGAAAGTTACTTTTAAAAGTGATGCATTCCAATATTGCGTTACTCCCTGAAAAAGTAACTAATTACGTAACTTAGAAAAAGTAATATTTTTACGTAACTTGCGTTACTTGTAATGCGTTACCCCCAAAACCGAGTGTGTGATATACACGAAAACTGCATCTTAAATGCACGCAAAATCGTACATATTTTACGAGTTGACGAATGACCTACACCTTGCCCCGCCCCTAAACCTTCCCGTCACTGGGGTTTAGACAATTTGTATGAATTTGTAGCACAAATTTGCTACCTTGTACAAATATGTACAAAATGGTAGTGAGACTGTTGGCGTATGATATATTTATAATAATAATAATGTATTTGTCATATATACCCCATTTTTGCGTATCAACACCAGTCTTCATTTTCATTTGTCATTTATACGCATTTCCATGAGTTATATTCATGTTGTGTTTTCATTGAGGGGTTGATTTGAAAGTACTCTGTGTGTAAAAGTGTGAAAGGGCTCTTTGTAAAAAGAGCTAACAAAGTCTTCAGTACTCTTCTTTGATAGTCATTGGCATGGATGGTGATACCAGGCCACTGCTGCTGCTTGTGACCATGGGAACATTGCCTGGCAGAGCTGAACCCGGCGGGGTCGGTGTGGTTGTGGATGCTGGCTGAGGCTGTTGCATCTTCTTTTTATTGACTTTCCTCTCTTTAGCACGCCGGTTCTGGAACCAGATCTTCACCTGCCAACAACATGCCATAGAAAAGGTACTGAAAAAAGATTGCTCCTGGTAAAAGTTGCATTTTATGTTTCATCTATGCTGCATTACACTCCAGCGATCCCAATTAGCTTTACACGGGTAACAATAAAGGTTCCCAATGGGAGGGTTTCACACTGATACCATAGAAAAAACATTTTTGGTTGTCAAAAGAAGTGTTCCGTTAGCAGTTCTTAAAAGAACAATTTTCTTTAATAAAAATTACAGAAAGACTCTTTGGTTCTGTGAAGATCCTTTAACATCCATGGAAACTTTTCAGTCTACAAAAGTTTCTTTATCATGAAAAAGGTTCTTAGTATTATTTAAATGTTCTTAACATTTAAGAATAAAAGGCTTCTTTTAAAGAATTTTTCACTGTTCTTTAGAGAACTTTGGGGGTTTCTGAAACCTTTTGACACCTTTTTTTTTTTTTTAAGTATGCCATGGATAATAAAGGCTCAGGGGACCAAAGATGCCAGTAAAGAACGTTTTCACAGTATTAAGAACCATTTGTCCATTAAAAGGTTCCATGGATATTTATTGTCATGGAACAATAAGTTCCAAAAAAGAACCTTAAGAGTGCACAAACATCTACGGAACCTTTCCATTCAACACAAGGTTGGTTATAATAGAAAAAAAAGTTCTTAAAATATTAAAATGTTCTTCAAATTAAAGAATTAAATGCTTCTTCTATAAGAACTGTTCTTTAAAAGGCCCTTTAGGGAACCCAAAACCTATTTTGGAACCTTGGAACTATAAAAGTATAACATGGATGTTAAAGGCTCTTCACAGAACCAAAGATCTTTATTTTTTACAGCGTGTAGTACAGTAAAAGGAATAATTTCCAAAAAAGAACATTCATTTCTAAGAGTGCGTAATCTTTCCATTTAGTGTTTTTTAAGATTAGCAAATATACTTCAAACTCAAAAATGCTTCTTTTAAAAGTTGTCACATGAAAGTTTTTTTAGGGAACACAAAACCCTATTTGTAGCATTTATTTTTTAAGTCTATACCATTAATGTGCCAATAAAAAATATTTTTAACAGCACAAAGAACCATTTGTCCATTAAAAAGTTCCCATGGATGTTAAATGTTCTTCATGGAGCAAAACATAAGCTTCATTTTTAAGAGTGCATTAAGAACATCTATGGAAACTTTCAACATACGATTCTTTAGACTTTTTAAAAGTTCCTCACTCTAAAATAAAAAAAAAATGTTTCTTTTAAAAACTGTTGATTGAAATGTTTTCTGTGGCATCACTGCAAACCTTCTTTTGTAATATTTCTTTTTAAGGAAAAATATGCTGTCTAAGAAGATGATGACTGAAGACTGTAGAGCAGCTGACCTGTCTCTCTGACAGACTGAGTGCTGTGGCCAGTTCTGCCTTTCTTCTTATTGTGATGTAACGGCTGTAATGAAATTCCTTCTCCAACTCCAGACGCTGGTGATCCGTGTACACTACCCGGTATTTGTCTTTTGTTCTGGTCTTCCCTCCTAAATGACAAACGGCATAACAAATTAATTGTTTGTTAAAAGCCAAGTCAATTTAAAAAAAATAATAATAATTGGCATATATGTAATAAATTGCATAAATGTATTTGGTGTAAATCTGGTTCCTTTTCAAGTTTTTTTTACTCACTAAACGTAGGCCCTACAGAAAAATATGACTATAATTAATTATAATGTGATAAAAGAGTATTTTTGTAGTTAATGTCATTGTGTTTATCTTTTCAATTAAAAAGTAACTATAGGGACACAGTGTTTGCTTCCTTAATCAAGCCAATCGTTAAGAGCACACATATATAAAACACCAAGATGTCTATGTTATAAAGGTCTTTGGAATCGTGTCTCTATATTTCAAACTTCGTTTACCCTGTCAGCGGCAAGAGGGGACATAAGTGGCTACCAGGTTAAATATTAAAACATGAGCGGCAAAGGGAAGGACAGCGCCTGTCTAGGGCAACAGCCACAGAGGGAGGAACTCCAGATAATTAGGCTTCTCAGCCATAGCATCTTCACCAGAGGCCATAATCTCTTGGTATCATTAACCCGGCCAAGCAGCTCTCACAATTCTCCATTTAAAAAGCCAGGTATTTAATGTGTTATATAAAACACATCTTAGTGGTTAGAATTTTTAAATAGCAGTGACAGTGAGCTAATAGCCTCATTTGGGCTTGAGGCTCTGGCTCTGGTCTGGCTACTGAGTTGTATGTTAATGGGCAGCATTTAAACCACTGTTTTAAGAAATGACCTCAAGATTGTGTGAAAGTGTTTGCACAAAAAAATGGGTCTAATTAGATTTATAACTTTTTCCTAGTTGCATGTGATGTCATGGTATGGCCTACATATGAAAAGGAATTGAGAGTTAATTGTTGCTCCCTGATCCGGTCAAAATGGAGGGGATCTGGCAAAGATAAAATGCCTTATATCGATGTGCTACGTTTATTTATTTATTTTATTAGAACATGCAGTATTTGCAATAATTCCAAATCGCTTAAAATTGGGCGGAAAAAAATGTTACAAGCATTATATATTATTTTCGTATTTTTATTCAGTTTTCATAATAAGTGGGATCCACAGAATTAATGTTTTAACAGCAGGCTTTCAGTGACATTTCCTCTAGTCCTTTTGGATTTTTTCCCCATTATCCTAAATATTGTGTTGTTTCCTAAAAGACATACTCCTATAATTCATCTTTTTATTAATTTTCTACACATTTTTTTGTTTGTTCTTCCTCTCTGCTGTTTTAGTAGCTACTAAATGTTAATTACACGCGCATCCGTGTATTCAACAACTTCTCGGCATCCGGACAAAAAAGAACAAAGAGTGACATCAAAGCAAAGAAGCTCACACAAATCACTATATTAGCATGACAAACAATTGAATACAGAAGAGTTGGCTATTGAACTATTGCAGACCGAGTTTAGCAGTATTTTTCTGTTACATGTTCCTAGAGGGCCTTTAATTTCTTTCTTTCATTATTGCTTTTATTATTATTTACCTTTTTATAAAAAAATTTCGATCGAAATAACATGTCCTATATTAATTGTTATGTTATATTTTACAAAATACAATAATTCCATTCATGGATTTACAAAGCGCACCTGAGTTTGACGGCGGCGCGCTCCGACGCATCCAGTCGTAGGGGTTCCGTCTCTGAGAGTTGGGCGACAGTTGACCGACTGATGTGTTTATGGAGGATGGAAGAAGGCCAGGCGCTTGAACAGACGAAAACTCCGGAGGACTGAAGCCCAGCTGCCCAGTGCTCGAGGTCGAAGCTCCGGTTCCCGGCCCGTAAGGTGTCCAGTCCTCTCGTGGAGGAGGGTACGCGGGATTCCAGGCTCCCGGTTGGCTGTGATGAGGGTCGTTGGTAATTCCAGGGACATGATGGTATCCTGTGAAGTCTGGATACTGAGGAGGTGCAGGGACAAAATTCTGAGGGTTTAGGCTGGGGTGTCTTACGGAATTCGGGTACATGCTGTCCTTCTCCAAGAGATAACTCACGTACATTTTTCCGCCTGATGACTCCAGTGCATATTATGCACCCAAACAATTGATCTTGGCTCCTTAGACCCAGGTTTCCCTATAACCTGACGGCTCCTCTACCTGGCCGGATTCTCTGAACCCTCCAGCCTCGGTGGCTGCTAAAGGTTGCGATGTTGACGTCACTTTTATGATCACGAAGATCACCCTCCCACGGTATCGAAACTGCCCTGGTGATGTTCCAGTTAAGAGCGGTCCACGAGTGAATGCCATTCAGAGTGTGGACCTATGCGCTCTAAATGCGTTTACTACGTTGGAAAGTGTAAAAATGCCATGACGTTTAAAAAAAAAAAAAACACGAATTCACATACTGTTGTAAGAAAAGCAAAATATGATTCAGCTCATCACTTGCGGATTAAATATAGAACTAAGCCAACTGTATTTAAGAAGGAATCGTTTAGCTATTATTAGTGCAAATTGGGCCATTATATATATTTCAGACATATATGTCAGATGGAAACGGGAATTCCCCAAATTCCTTGCGCGCAGCATCATATTTGATTCGATTTTAGCCTATTTCGAGGCTAAATGAATTGGATTAATACATTTAAAAATGGCATGCGCTAATTATCATAAACTTTAATTTGTGGCCTTTCATTTTGCCACGTTTAATTTTATTTTAAATAATAACCATAATAAAAAAAGCATTTGTATATTATTTTATGATTTAATGACATAAACTGCAAAATATTCTGTGACTAACATACCGTGCGTAATACAGTGTCACTGTATTTTTATGATATGATGGCACACAAAACTACTAGTTTTAGCATTAATTTAACAAACCATTATTATTGCAAACTATATAATGTTTAAGCACACAAGCACACGGCATTCGATGATCAGTTGATAACAAAGAACAATGTCATTGCGAAAAGAAAAAGATCATGGTCGATCATTGTCGACACGGGGGATGCATGTTTTAAACGGACATTTTTAGATAGATTATATGCAATCACATTTTACATATTAGTAATAACAGGAATGCCATAAAACGTAAATGTAATTGTTATAGCCTATATATTTTTGTGAATTGTACACACGGAACAGCCAAGGCGCAAGGCGAAATGAAAGAGACATGATTTGTATATATATTTAACCTAAACACACAAATATATATGTAAAATCCAATTGAAATGTGTTGTTAAATTTGTGACAGTAATTATGGCTGCGTTTTAAGTATTACTGTCTTCTGCACGGAGGTTTTATTTCACCTGGACATTCAAAGCATTAGAGAGTTCTCAAGAAGAAGATAAAACTAATATAACAAATTATTTCAGGATGTCTCATATCAGCTTTTATGATATGAAAACATCTAAAACACACGGCCATAAAATGTAGAGCTGTCCAAAAAAAAAAGGTAGTCTAAAATAAAAACATTTGACACCTGGAGAAATGTGATGTAGCATAAGAAACATGTGTGACGTCGCTGAGTCGTGCTGGTCTCAGGCTAATTTAGATTGTATGAGCTGCTGTTCAATAGTATTTATGATCGTGTTAATGTTGTAAAGAGTAACAAGTGTGTGTTTGTGGACTAATACATTTATAATCGTAGTAGCTTTTATTTCACCTCTCGACTATAGAAAACGGTTGTCTGTTGATAAGATAACGACATGGAATATAGGCTACTTTCTTACATTTTATGTGGTTTACATCCTATTTTTATAGTATTCAACCTTTACTGACCTATATCTTAAACAGAGTTAGGCACACGATTTATCAGGATTCAGTCATTTCTTACAGAGGAGAAATGTTAGTTTATAGTTTGACTTGAAATGCTAGTTTATGTTTTTCCCATTCACTTTAAACATATTACCACACTCAACTCTTATAGTCATATCACAGGTTAATGTCGCCACCTGAAAACATGCAAACACTTTACAGTCCATTAGGCACACCAATAAGTAGGCTATACACGTTTCTCCGATCCAATGTAAAGACTTCGAGGAAACAGGATAATGCAAACGATTTTGGTCAGTTCAGAAGGAGAAGAGGGTTTCAAAGCGATCTGAGAGGATTTAGATGTGTGGGGTCACATTTCACATCCAAGTGTGACTTCCTTGTGATTGAAATGGGAAGAGCTTTCGGGAAAGAAAGAGAGAGCGCGCGAGAGAGAGATTATCTTCATGGACTCTGAGGTGATTTCTATTATCTAATCACATTTGATTAATATAAATAAAATATTAACCAATAGGCCCTATGCATTTCGATGTTAATTAAATAGTTCTGTACACTGTACTACTTTACAGCTGTGAAAGAACTTTAAGTGCTCAAAGAGTGTTTGGACAGAGAAGCGCACGAGCCCGCTCTCATTAAAATGCGTATAAATAGTACACCAAAATACAATTGACTTTGGCGTGCATGTAATACGCCGTCTTCGCGTGCATACGATACGAAATTTGTTTCGTGCATATTTCGATACACAGCTTTCGTGTTCATATACTTCTCAACCCTAATCTACACATGGCGCATCGTATACACGCCAAAGTCAATTTTTGAGCAGCAATACCAAGAGTTTTGGTTTTTACCTGGCGTCCTATTTATACGCACTTTCACGAGATCGGGTGGAACGATGGTTGATAATAATGCTGAGAAAAGTAATGGCGCTACCGCCCTTGTTAACACAGTGCTGATGCAAAAATATCAAATTAAATGTATACGTGGCTTTACAAAACATTTGACTTTATTCCTTCCACTGGGTAGGAAAGTAGGAGTCTAGCGCTCAGTGCTTGCATTAGCCTACGACAATACAAGGTAAAATTGATAGGGATGGGAAATCCCAATCAATTTTCTTCTTACCATCAGTAATTTACTTTAGCAAATTAATAAAAGCTTCAAAAGACGAAATGCCTACACTGAACTTGCTTCCTTTATACTAGATAGCGGATAACAAACAGAAGCAGATAATAATTGCATTTGTATTTTATTTTCGGCTAAATAATATGTAAGGCTGTGTTTGCACCAAACCGTGGGCTTATACAAGGCTAGGAGGTCGTCCAATAAAAAAAAGGAATCATTTTAGAATTACAGACTGTTTCCAAAAAATAAAAATAAATGAATAAAATAAATGAAAAATCGTGACGTTAGTAGTGATTGAAAGTTTTTCAGATTCAGTGCCTTGCAGACAGTCTCTTGAGTCACCTGCAGGACAACCGCGAGATCACACCTGGACATGCTGCTCTGATATTATTATAGGCTTTATTCCTCTTCTGTGGCTTTATCCATTCACTTAAATTGTGCAATTTTTTTTAGTCAGGTCAAAATAACTGCACTATAAGTAGGTCTAAATAAGCTGCAAAATATAAGCTATGAATGATAAATAAAATTGGCAAATAAAGCAGACTTGACTCTTTTGTATTTAGTTTGTGTTTGGGTATATAATATAGCCTATGCAAATGTGTAAACAGTTTTCGTAGCCCTTTACACACACTCACACACAGACGTTTGAATTGTTCCCACCGACTTCCATATGTTATGGAAATATTATGGAAGTCAGTGGGGACCAGAAATTGTTTGGATAACGACATAACGGATAATAGTTATGAATGATAAGACTGTCCTTCTTTGATGAGAGAAGCAGGAGCAGGAGGCATGCTATACAAAAAAAAATTATCGTATTGTTTTGTGAAGCATGAATGCTTTTACCGCTGCAATATCATATACAGTAAGTGATACAGAACGAACGCAAAAAGACGTGCAATTAATTGTATTGAATGTGCACTTTGTGATCACATTAAATTATAAATTTTACTTTAAGGTATATACTCTAAATCGTTATGTTGTAATCATGTTCAGGCTTCAGTTAGTTGTTTTTTAGTAGCTACTAAAGCACGTAAAAAGTAGGCTTCTTGGTATTACTCATTATTACTTTTTTACTATTAATTTTTTCTGTTGTGTTACTTGGTATTACATTTAAAGTTAATATATTTATTAAATTGCAACTTCATTATTATGTAATTACAATATTTAGAGTTGACCCTTTATTTTAAGTTGTAACAGAAATTACATTAAAGCATTAATTTGTACACTGAAATACTATATATGTAGCCCTCCTAAAGCACTCTAAATTTCAACTTTTACCTTAAAAAAAAAAAGAAAAAAAAAGGGGAAAGCACTACATTCAGTGCAATACGTCATTTTAAAGACATGCAAAAATGCACATCTTTTTCACAAGGGGGCAGTACTACTCTTTAGTTTTGCAAAGCACTGACTACCCATGAAGCCAGACACTCCATGTTTCTGTGTGAAGAACAATGAGGTATATTTCAAAATTATATATTCAAATGTAAAACAAATGACATTCAATATGAAAACTTTTGCAGTCAGTTTTTCTGCCTATTGCCCATCCCACCCTTCAGAAAGGAGAGTCACTAAATAGTATTGGGCAGCAATGCCAGGGATCCGGTCTGCTAAAACAAACAGCTTGTACTTGTAATAAAGTGTTGGATTGTAGTGATGTCTCAGGCATCTGAATTCAGCATTATACAGTCTGACACAAACAGGATGCAAAAACAGTTGAAACATCAGAGTTCTGTAGGTGTTCAAGCCATTGCTGAAAACCTGTTGCAACAACTTGACCTTTTAAAACAGTACAATTAGAAAAACAGTAACCTTCACTGGCACAATTGTAGTATATATGCAGGTTTTGTAAGCTCACATGAACAGAGATATTTGTGTTTTTAGACTTGATATATTACAGAAATTTCAGCTTTAAAAATGGAGACCAAGTAAATGCTTCTATTGACCTGTATCTTCTTTAAATTTAGACTAAACCCAGCTTGACCAATGCGTGCATTTGTAGTCGATATCCAAAAGCAGATGATTCCTATATTTGTTTTGACATGATCTTTAAATGTAACTTCTTGAAGAACGACTGCAATTTGCAGAGCCTGCATTTCTTCTTTTTGCGATTCTTCCCTCTCTTGTAATAAACGCCATCCCAGTTTTCCTCCTGTTCCTCATCACCCACCCAAGGCCTCCACGCGCCTCCATTCAAACTGGGGTTAGCGCGGGCATCGTCTGGCGGGTAACGAACCGCTATGGCCGTGCGATTGTAAACCGCTAGCCGTGCTAGCAGCTCCTTGACGACGTCAGGCCTGCGTGTTGCCAGGTCATGGCGTTCGCAAGGGTCTCCTGTCACATTGAAGAGCCAAACTGATTTCCTTTTCTCAATCTGACGCTCCAGGTGCCACCAGCTGCTCGGGAAGTTTGTGAGCAAATGAGGCGGCACCCAATCCCCGTGACCAGGGTCACCCGTCAAGAGCTTCCAGTCGCCCGCTCTAATGGCCGCTTGAACGGAGGTGTCCCACAATCCGTATCCATTCTTGAACGAGCCTCGACTGTGCCGATGAAGAGGGTCGATGTTGTGGAGAATTTCCAGTCGTGGAGACTCCTTTCCTTCACTGATGCTAGGCCAGACATCAAACCCGTCTAAGCCCTGAAGCTGCGACACATTGCCCCCAGCAAGTCCAACGAGGGTTGGATACCAGTCAGTGATGTGTATAAGGGCTCTGCTGACCCTTCTTCGATGGCGTATTAAGGGACTGTGAACAAAACCAACTCCTCTAACACCACCTTCCCAGTATGTTCCCTTGCACCCTCGTAAGGGCCAGTTACTGCCCCCTGTTAATGGCTGAGCTCCATTGTCAGTGGAGAAGACGACGATGCTATTACGGTAGAAACCATACTTGCGCAGCGCGTAAGTTATGTTCCTGACCGCCTCGTCAACGATAGAAACCATGGCTGCGTATTTCCTGCGAGGAACGTTGCCCATGCGACGGTACGGATAGATGTATTCTTTGGGTGGCTTTAGAGGTGTGTGCACCGCCTGAAGGGAAAGGAAGATAAAAAGAGGCTGACTGGAGTCGTGCGCTGCTAAGATTTTGCGCACTCTCTGGGTGTAGAGGTGAGTTGAGTACTTCCCCCCTTTGCCCCATGCCACTGACTCACCTTCGTGGAGGTCAAAGCCACACAATGACTTGCCGTCGCATGAGCTGTACGTATAATAGTCCACGCTGCCGGTCAACGAACCGAAGTAGGTGTGAAAGCCGCGCCGTGTGGGCAAACAGTCTTTCCGATAGAAGCCCAAATGCCACTTCCCCACCATGTGAGTGGCGTAACCGGCTTCTTGCAAGCGTTGAGGGAGTGTGACCACATCCAGAGGGAGGCAGCTGGGTTGACGTGGTCTGATGATGGAGTGCTGGAGGCCAGTGTGAATTTGATATCTAAAGAAAGCAAAAATTAATTCCCAATGCTTAAAAACAGAGGGAAAAAAATCGATGAATTTAACAATGAGGTCTTGTTTACGGCTGTTATGAACTAAAAATTGACCCTGTTTACATTCTGAATAAATCCTAATCTAAGTGGTTGTTGATAAAGTTGCAAAACATATAGAAGCCTGTTTCCACCACAGAATAAAAAAATATATGTATGTAGTTGTTATTATTGCAACTTTTTCGGACTCTCAATTGCAAGTTAGAAAGTCCAAGTTGTGAGATATAAAGTCGCAATTCTGAGAAGATATCAGTCTTTAAAGTTTGAAATTTTATATTTAAGTTTATAACTCACAATTGTGAGTTTCTTTCTCAGAATTGTAAACTACGGTGGCTGATACAGGATTAAGATGTCATACTCTGAAAGAGCGGAGATAGCCAGCAATGATGTTTTTTAGAAAGGTTAATTAAGGAATGATATTTACCTAATTACTCAATACATCGATATGTTATTGCAAATATTATTGTTGAGACCCTCGGTGTGTGAAGATATA
>JAUCMU010000046.1:14313835-14323986 GCA_032275025.1 Enteromius treurensis | reverse complement strand
ATCTATGCCCACCCCTAGTATTCACACACCGCACACAATGCTCTGTATTTCTGATTTCTACCAACATGAGGTCAGGAAACTTGTCAGTCAATAAATAAATAAAAAAGTAACTCAGTTATATTTCTCTAAAATTAAAAAGTAATGCGTTTCTTTACTAGTTACTTGGAAAAAGTAATATTATTACGTAACTCACGTTACTTGTAATGCGTTACCCCCAACACTGATACTGACACAGTATTCACACAGACAGCGTGTGTTGGTTTACTTTGAGTTTAGCAGGTAAAGGTTCAGCATTACTTTTTTTTAGGGACACGTGATTTATTAGTCTAAGTCTACACAAACACAATAGTACTATGAAGTAATCATAAAAACACTAGTCTTTTTATGTTAAGGGTCCTTCCGTTTACTGGAGGAAGGAAGCAGATGAGGATTAGTGGAATAACCGGCTTCCTGCAAGCGTTGAGGGAGTGTGACCACATCCAGAGGGAGGCAGCTAGGTTGACGTGGTCTGATGATGGAGTGCTGGAGGCCAGTGTGAATTTGTTATGTTCTTTGTTTGTTTAGTTATGTTTATACTCTGTATATACTGTTATATTCTGTTTATACTGTGTTTTGGTATTCTTGGTTCAGTTTCGTTTTCATGTGTTAGTTTCAGTTTGTCTTCCTGTCTCTGTTCCTGTTTGCCCTTATTTGGTCCTTCTGTGTCTGTATGTGTTTATTAGTTAATTCGTTACCACCTGTGTTTCCCCAGCTGTGTCTAGTCTAGTCATTAGTTCTTGTGTATAAATCCCCTGTCGTTTGAGTTTGTAGATCAATGTGTAAATGTTAATGTTAAATATTATGTTTGGATGTTTGAGTGAATACTCCTCGTTTTGATTTATAATTAAAGACTTTATATTATTTGAAGATCACGTGTCCTCTGCTCTCCTTCACTGTGTGCCACAACGTAACACCCTGTTTCCACCACTGAATAAAAAAATATATGTATGTATGTGTTATTATTGCAACTTTTTCGGACTCTCAATTGCAAGTTAGAAAGTTAGAAAGTCCAAGTTGTGAGATATAAATTCCCAATTCTGAGAAGATATCATGTGAGAAGATATCAACATCTTTTTTTATTTTTTTTTTTATTTTTTTTTTTTTTTATATTTAACTTTATAACTCGCAATTGTGAGTTTCTTTCTCAGAATTGTAAACTACGGTGGCTGATACAGGATTGAGATGTCGTACTCTGAGAGAGCGGAGATAGCCAGCAATGATGTCTTTTACAAGTGTCAATTAAGGAATTATATTTACCTAATTACTCAATACATCGATATGTTATTGCAAATATTATTGTTGAGACCCTCGGTGTGTGAAGATATAAATAATTCAATCTTTGTTCATAAGGTCTTTATACATCTTTGAAAACATATATTACATATATTATGTTGCATTTCTATAAGTAGATCCTCCTTAATATTACACACTGCACCTTTAAGTCGAAACGGTGTCTTAAAAATGTAGTTGCAAATCTGAAGTTCACTTAATAAATGTGCTTAACTAGCAAAAAGCACTTAGGATGTAATGCGTGTGCTGAGATTAAAGTTTGAGTGCAACAGTTTGGATATTTTTTCTTTTGAGATGCTGGTTATAGAACCCACCATAAACACTATGTTTATAGAACTTGTGTTAGTGGTGTTTGTCTTTGTTTTCTCTCTGAAACGATTGCATTTTGGTCAAAAAATGCCTTAAATGAATAGTTCATCCAAAAACGTTCTTAAGATGTAATCACGGTCTGGCCATCCAAGTAGACAAGGTTGTTTTTTATCGAAACAATTCCTATTGCATCACTTGCTAACCAATGGATCTTCTGCAGTAAATGGGTGCTGTCAGAATTAGATTCCAAAGAGCCCTCTAGTCCATGTAATTACTTTCTCCAGCGGAAAAAAAGGTCTCTTCTGAATCAGAAGAGAAATATGCGCAGAAGACGTAACTTTTTTTAACAAATATGAGGTGGATTTTGAAACGAGGCCTTTATAAACCATTGTTTAAACTTTATTATGCATTAGTTAACAGTTTATAAGTGCATATATAAATGCCTTGTTCTTGAGCATATATATAATGTATAATAATTGTATTTTCATACTTTATTAACGATCGGTTTATCGTTTTTTAAATTATTACATTATTTACAAACCAGTTATTTAGGAGTTGTCAGTGTTTAATAAGATCCTTTAGAAAGTAAATGATTAATAAATTATGATTATTAAAAAATGTACATTAATAAATTGTATTATTTAGGCCTAGACGCAATAATAGTTGTTCAGTGTGTTAATAAATGCTTTATTAACACATGTCACAGCTGTAATTCCTGATTAAGTCAGGTAGTTATAAAGCATTGAGTAGTTCCCAAACATCTGTTTTTGTGAGCTCATCTAAAGTGAAGAATATTTATAGCTTGTAAAGCATTTATAAAGCAGATGTAAAGGCTAATTTATATTCTAAACAGCAGCGTTAAACAAACACAACACAGAGGGATACAGAAAACAGACATATTTTATCAAGATGTAAAAAAAATTATCGTTCAACTGTACACTTGATAAATGAAAAACAAACCTTCAGTTTCACAGAAAAAAAAATAAAGTGTACAGTTTTATATTGTTTTGCATGTTCAAATTATTAAGTATGTTTTAAGTATGTATTTAGTATGTATCCATCTGTGTTGTTTGTTCATTTGTTCAGTTAGGAAGATAACTGAGCCTATAAAAAATCTCCTATCTATGTATCTAAACGTACATTTAGATATGCTTATAAATCAAGAACAAGACATTTATAGCTGTATTTATGAACTGCTTCCTAATGACTATTAATGTTGGAACAATGCTTAAGGATGAACTGACTATTTACTAATGCTTAACGATTCATAGCGTATAGTTATTATAAAGTGTTACCCAATAAGGTTGTGTCATGTGTGCATCTTGATTGCGTTTTGTGTTTGTGAATGACACCATCTATATATTACTATTTATCCCAGCCCATGGAAAGCTACTTGTGATATTGTGAATACTGTGTAAATAAGGTGATGAGGTGAATGACCTGCCGGTGATGAGCTGGCTGCGGGACGGAGTGCACAGCGGCTGGACATAGTAATTCTCCAGGCGCACTCCCTCTGAAGCCAGCTTATCCAGCGTCGGGCTGCGGATGTCTCTGCTGTGATACCCGATGTCATTGAAGCCCTGGTCATCAGTCAGTATGAAGATGATGTGTGGTGGTCGTTTGGGTCTGAAAGCTGCAGCGTGCTCAAACCGAAAGCTCTCGCCTTCTTCGCTGCTCGATCTCAAGTCGCTGTAAGACGCAGAAGTTCGTAGACTGAGGATGATGACGAGTGCGAAGAGCACGAGTGATGCCATCCACTTCAGGAAGAGTTGCCCCTCAATAACAGCAGAATCCTCGCGCGACGTGGCGTTTGAGAGCTGCTGGGAGGATTTCACCATACGTCTCCAAAACCCTGCCGAACTACTGACCAACAAACCACGTCTCAACTATGGAGCGACAAATATGTCATATTGTGCAATTTATCGACAGAAACGGCGTTAAGCAAAAAACAAAGCAAAAAAATCCGTCATTTCGTACCACAGAGGGCTGCACTGAGATTGACTGTGTCTTGGACTGACAAATAGCATACAAAGTAGAGTTTTCTATGATATTAAAAGCAGCCCCTCCTTTCTTTTTCCACACAGTCCAACCCCATCATGACGAAGGCGGTAAGAACTGAACAGTCGATGGTCTCTAAAAGCCTCTTGAGATTCGAGACATGTCACTGTGAAAATGTAATCGTTTCATGCATTTTCTCCCCTTCTATAAGCTTGTATACACATCTGTCATTTAAAGGCATAGTTCACCCAAAATTTGAATTTTAGCCCACACCAGGATTTCTCAACCCTGGTCCTCAAGGACAGCTGTCCTGCAAGTTTTAGCACCAACCCTAATCAGACACATTTGAACCAGCTAAGTAAGCTACAGGCAGGTGAGTTTGTTCAAGCTTGGAGCAAAACTTTGCAGGACAGTGGCCCTCCAAGACCAGGGTTGAAAACCACTGGCCTATACTCAACAATATAAAGGGAATTAAAGGGTTTTTTTCACAGCCGTGCCACTTTAGAAGAACCATTTTTTGGTTCCACAAAGAACCACTTAGTCAAGAATCATGTGTTTCTTACCTTTCTGTAATCTGAAGAACCTTCTTTCACCGCAACAGAATGGTTCTCAGTTATTAAAGGTTTTTTGTAGAACCATTTAAGACAAAAAAGTTCTTCTATGGCATCAGGACACCCCCTTTTTTTAAGAGTGTACTTACTATCAGTTCAAAACCTTGACAAGTTTCTTTCTTCTGTTGAGCGCAAAAGATATTGGCCGTAGCCATTGACTTCCATTAAGTGCTGATTTATAACACACTTACTATTGGGTTAGGCTTGATTGCATGTAATCTTGCATGCTGTTCTGTTATTACGGTGTAACTACATGTGACATGCAGCAATGACACTAAAATTGCAAAGAACCGGTGTAAGGCTTGTGACAGCTAAGTTACATACAATTACCCCTTCCACATTAACAGATAATGCAGCATTAGATGTGGAGAATTGTGGAAAAACCTGCTTGACACAATTGTTGTAAGGCCACCCAGCTTACATTTGCTCAAAGCCATGCTTTACTTTTGCATCAAAACTGATTGTTTATCATTGTCACTATTTTTTTGTGGCTTTATCTCATCATGTAAAATACTGCACGTCATCAAATCAGTGTTTCCCAGTCTATTTCTTTTGCCCATTCAGATCTAAATACATAATCAATATACCAAGCACAATCTTTAGCCAATTTGACAATACAGCGTTTCATGTGGAATTGGAAAAGCATTAAATTAAGCAAGCTGTGTATGTCCAAAACAAAATCAACGCTTTACATTACTTTGTGTTTCTTTGTTGTGCAATGTTAGCCACTGCAAGATAGCTATATATATTTCAAAATGAAAACTATCTATGTATTGCTAATGTGTGAACGGCCTATTTGGAAGCAGTTATTCTGACAACGTACAACATTTCAGATAAGGTAACGTAGTGCAAAAACAAAATTGATACAGAAAAAAAAATGGTTAAACATGGGTGCAGCAAACATACCACACTACATTTAAACGAAACATATTAATGATAATTTATAAATAGGCACGTGCAGTTTTTTTTTTTAACAATGTAATTGGAAACAGAGTCCCATTAAACCTCATACAGTACAGGTAATGAATGTTTGTCAATTTTATTTCTAAAACATTTTTAACACCCAACAAATGCCTGGGACCCTAAGCATGCATTTGTCACACATAATGCTAAAAAAAGAGAGACAAGATCTTTAGAATACACATTTATTTTCAATTTAGGACACAGATAACATTTACATTATTTTACATCAGGTTATTTACTTAGGGCTTTGCATTTACTACTGATTCCAGGGCTTTGGCCACTTGGTCGGCGTTCAAGCTGTCCAGTGAAACGCTGCGCTCTTTGCCAAAACCTGAGACAGAGAGATGCATCATTACGCTTATGTGCTCATTTGTATGAATGTGTTTTAGTTTTCGGGAGTATCTTCCTACCATATCGTGCCCAAAGCACGGGCTGAACTCCAGAGCACTCTCGGATCAGGATGGGGAACTCCGGGTTTGCCTTCTTTAGTGTCACATAATGCTGCTCAATAAAATCCCTAAGATAACAACAACAAATAAGAAATACTTGTTTTTTTTTTATTTTTTATTCACCATCCTTTCCTATCAAAGTGCTTGCTACGGATCCAAATCTAGGACTGTGCAGTTCTGTTACATTCTGACTCCGTGTGCAAAGATCTTAAGACAAGTTATTAGTTCCACTTTAAATAAAAATAAATAAATATAAATAAATTACAATGGTTGTCAGGTCACACAATCGATTTATAAATATAATAATATCTAATATGCTGATTTGGTGCTCAAAAACTTTTTGTCTATGTTGAAAACAGTTTTGCTGTATTGCTATTTTTGTGGATGCATTAAAACGATAAAAAAAACAGTAAATCAATATCAAAATATAAAAAAGGCGGTTTATTAATTCAATACTGCATCACAGTAATACATTACGTCAAAATAAATTCAAATAAACTTATTTTAAATTATAACGTTAATGGTTTTACCGTATGTCTGACCAAATAAATGCAGTCTTTAAAAAGGATTACATAAAAAAAAAAAAACATTCATTTAATCATTATATTATACCGGTTTTTTTAAATTGTTATTGAACTTTATGCTATAGCTGACTTCCAAGATGTTTTAGCAGTGTACATCTGATTATTCACTGAACTTTGTGAATAACTCATTTTGTTGTTTCTTTGATGACTGGAAGAGTTCATCCAATCTTTAAACATGCAATCATGTATAATGGTTTAAGTGTATACTTATTATCGATAATTATAAACAGCCTCTTAAAGTGAAATCAGTACGAACACTGTCTTCTGAATAAACCTACAAGCAGTAACGATGGATAACTAACGTTAAAAGCTAGTCGCTTTGACAGGCTTACAGTCAGTATTTACAACGTAACGTTACATAAACATTACTGCGAGTGATGCACACAGCCTCTATGAAGGACAGTTACTCTCCTCCTCTCCATCAGTAAAAAGCGGCAGTACTGCACCTGGTTCCCTGACTGGCAGCTGATATCTGGCATAAATGCAGGCGGACCTCACGCAGATTTTTTGACAGATTTGAGCCGATTCCTCGAACCACCGCTGCCGCCGCCATGACTGTCACCTTCACGAGCGGAAGTCGTCGTCTTCTTCTGTTGTTGTTTCCCGGCTGGCGGTTTTCTCTGCATTGTCGCCTCCTACTGACTGGACGGTATAAGTTCCCGTTTCTTTCAAAAAAAATGCCCACGCCCTTTTAAAACCCGAGCAGGACTTCATTAAATATTTAAAAAGTTATTATTTTGCTAATGTAAAAGCTCGTTCACAACAAAAGAAAGCTTTATATGTGTCGCCTAGATATATCTGTTAACGGAATTATTATGGCAATAACAAGTCCTAAGAAAAGTTGTTACAGATATATGTCGGGGCTCTGTAAACATTGGCTTTTTAGCCTTTTATGAAATTTGTGGCTGTTTTTTTTTTCTTTTCGTTTTTATGGTAATTGTTTATTTTATGTCTATGGACCAATCATGTGTCTGAAATAAAGAATATATATAAAAGGGAAATTAATAGGCCTCAGGCTATTGGTTTAAGTATTTGATCACGCTGTGATTTTGCAAGTTCTTTTACTTATCACGGAGGGGTCTCCAGCATAGGTGCATTTCCACTGTGAGAGACAGAATCTAAAAAGAACAATCCGGAGATCACACTGTATGATTTTTTAACAATTACTGTGTCAATTAAGTATTTAATCTCTCGAGTCAAAAAAATTTAATATTTGGTACAGAAGCCTTTGTTAACAATTACAGAGGTCAAACGGTTCCTGTAGCTCTTCGCCAGGTTTGCACACACTGCAAGGAGGGATTTTGGCCCGCTCCTCCATACAGATCTTCTGTCAGGTTTCACATGTGTGTAAAGATCACTTTTCAAACTCAAGAAAAAAAATCAAGAAAGTGGTCAAATATATGCATCTACATGCGCACAAATTGGAAAACAACTGCTCCTGTAAAAATCCCAAGTATGTTCACTTAGATGATGACAGCATTTAAAGCAGATAGAAGGTTCAGTCATTTTAAGGATGTTTGTCGGGAATGAACATTTGAATTCATACATACTGCTATCTGTCAGTGTTCTCTGCTTCCTCTGTTTAATATTGCACTAATTGCTCCTCTGCACATAAAAAGGCAACAAATCTGGCAGTGGAACAATTCAAACAACAA
Source organism: Enteromius treurensis (assembly GCA_032275025.1). NCBI lineage: Eukaryota > Metazoa > Chordata > Actinopteri > Cypriniformes > Cyprinidae > Enteromius > Enteromius treurensis. Next base: position 14,316,088 of record JAUCMU010000046.1, on the reverse strand, counting down.
CCACATTTATGATCATGTCTGCGGGTTCATTAGAAGTGTTATGCTCAAAATGTCTGATATGACGTGCAGAATTTCTAAATGTATATTGCATAATGAATCTGACAAAAGAACATCTTCATTTTAGTGAAAAAAATTGATTTAACCCATCAAGGCAGAATTTTGAATAGAAGCATTATGTATGGATTTTCCATGATGAGCAATTCAGAGTTTCTCACTTACTAAGAAGCAGTTGGTGTTTGTGGTTACACTTCTGTGTTTGCTTCACTTCCCGAGAACACATGCAACCTCAATGGCACCTTTCTATATGAGAGGCCCACAATCTGAAATAACTAGTAATAGTGTCATTTGTCACCTTTAAATTGAATGATTTTACTCAAATAGAATAAAATATAGATTTATTGCCTCCGAAAAAGATATTTAAACAGCATTTCAATATTAAAGTTGCAAAATTAAAATGCATTTTTTTAGAACAGTAACTATCAATATTTTCTCAGTAGTTTTCCTTTGGTCTTTTTTTCTGAAGGAGGCCTATACGCCTACAGTATCCGTAACGGAAAGTGATGTGTTACCTGCAGACAGAGATAAAAAAGCATTGTTTACAAAAGAAAGTTGGCATGGAAACAGTTTTACTTGATGGAAGAGGAGGCATTCTGTGCTGTGCTTTTTAAAAAATCCATTCCTGAACATCTCATGTTTTTAGAAACAAAGATGCATTCTTTGTGAATGGCGCCTTATGTTTCTATTGCATTTCTCCTGTGATCTCCTATGTTTTTCATTTCTTAATAAAGAATATGATTATTATGAATTTACCTTGTTATCTTCTTCCTGCGTCTTAACTAACCAAAGAACAAAGATAATGGTTTGGTAAATCCGTCTATTATGTTTAGTACCGGTTGTTGTGGCTTATCATAATACACAAAGTCCTGAAAATGGATTGATTTATAATTAATAATAAATATGCTTTAACAATAAACTTACAAAACTAAAAAAACAAGTTTTAAAAAAGCATTTTTAACAATATTTACAAGAAGTATGCAGGCCCCCAATAGCGTAGCTTTCATTTTGACATCCAGGTTGCTTGGAAACCTCAGCACGAAATCTGCTCCTGTATTTAGTACACTGCATGAAAACGGTTTGATGATCGTGCCAAAAGGCTCGTCTGTCGCTGCTCCGTTCAAAGACACTAGCTGGGGTTAACATACATCGAGATGTTAAGCATTCACACAGGTTACTAGCTACGTCAAATTTAGCCATAAATGTAACACAACCTGAAATCACCTACAACCAATGTGGGCCAGGAAACAAGTAAAACGGTTAAAATCATAATTCAAGGTCATTTGTGTCTGAGTGGTTGTGCATCACCTCAAAGATCTGATCCAAGCAGCAGCTAACAGGTATAAAGTGCCCCAAAATTTTTACTTCCGCTTCGCCTTGTTTATTCTCAACTGTGAGTTGAGGAAGGCAAACATGCCAGTTTTGGCGAACATGTCCGATGACAAATCCTGGTGGTGACTGAACCTCCAGCTAAAATATACATAGTAGATATAATATACAGTGCAACACACTCAAGAGCTTAACAAGGATATATCCATACCTCATGTCTTCTGCAGATGGTGTTGCAAACGAACGGGTGCACAAGTCTGATGACCTCTTTATTATATTCATTAATAATATTCATTATGAAGGAGCGGCCTGGATAAAGATGCCTGCTACAACAGTCAATGTCCTCAAGAATACTGTAAAGAACGTTGCCGACATCATCCTTCACCTTATATCTGTTGTCAGCCTTTATCCCACAGCAAACTGTAAGAATTTAAAAGAAAGGAAATTGGAGAGTTGCTCATGAAATGAAATTTGTGAAATGCTGATGAACGAACCTTCGTTGATACATTCGTCCGGGTGAGGTTCTTTGTAGACAAACAATTGATCAATCTAAAATTATAGCATAAAAAAGAACAGGAAATAACATACATATGACAGGGCTTGCATGCTTACTTTTTATTTGAAGCGATCCTACAGTACGTAAAGAAACTAAACTCCGGAGCATTTGCCTGAGGTTCTGGGTTACAGGTCAGCTAGAATGTTGGAAATAATGTTCAGTTTCTTTTTACTATCCTTTTAACTGTACATAAATGACTCACTGATCAGTTGATCCTCTTACTTGAAAGATGCCAAGTTTATCACTAAACAGCATTTTCGCTGAATAGTGAAACATCTTTGACGAGAAGAATGTGACAAAACATCCCAGCATCC
>JAUCMU010000046.1:14303015-14313735 GCA_032275025.1 Enteromius treurensis | reverse complement strand
AAAATGTTAGACTACTGAATTTGAATGTAAACTATTTATGCAAACTAAAAATCCAACAACATTAGATTAATTTTGCATTTATTCTTTCAAAGTGCCTGTTGTATTCAAATAAACATCTAAAAAAACTCACCTGACAATTCCATTTTTGATTTTATCTGTGAAGAGTAAATAAAGTTAGTGTCAATTTTTCTTTTCTTTCATGACCTTGTGAGTGAATAAATAGTAAAGACTTTATGCAACTACACATTCATGTAAAATACAACATTTAAACATAATTTTAAGTTATCATACAGTATTTTAAAAGAGATATATACTAACCAGTGAGATGCAAATTGTCTGTTCGTTAAAATTGCGGTAAAAATTACAGTAAATGTTTCTCTCACGACAAACAGTCTTAAGTGCTTTTTTTCCTGCATGATGTTTGTGGTTGAACAGAGGTTTGACCCACTTTCAAGTTCTGGCCTGTTTTTTTTTTTTCAGGTTAGTTCTGGTAACTTAAATATGCCGTTAAATATTTGAAGACCTTTTTGCTTTGATGTACTTATTTGCAACTCTGAATAGCTTTTTATTTCTGGACACTTTCACTTTTTTTTTTGCAGGTGCTCATTTTAATAATTGGTGTGCCTCGCATTAGTCTTGCTAATTGTCACTTTTCACTTCACAAATAACCTTAACATGTGTACAGCATTTAGTGACTGCTTTCCTTAGCCTTCCTTGATGAGCTAAATGTGATGTGTAGAGGTGATGATGTGACAGTCTGATTTGCTCAAAGAAAAAAAATGAGTTTCAGGCCCATCCACAGTTTAACATCATGTTTTTACCCCCATACTCCCCTTTCCTTAACCTGACTTGGAGGTGGAACACTGCAAACACTGATTTCTTTGTCACTGTTTCTTTGAGGAAGAAAAATATTCAAAATTGTTTTACTCACTTGCATTTTGTTTTAGTGTACTAAACATTCCTAATTCGATCATTCGAAAGCAAAACTCTATGTTTTGAAAAAAGTTCCATATATATATATATAATACAATTTATTAGTTATTTATTATAAGTCCTGTTACTCTTTTATATTTATTTTTTATTCATATATCCTATAGTATGAAACTTGTTTCTATACATTGTTTAGTTCATATAATAATTTTAGTTAATTAATTTTATTGAAAAAAGTTTCGTAATGAAATAATAAAATATTATTTTTTTATATATATTTTTTTTACTTCGTAAATATAATACAATTGAATAAGTCCTGTTACTCTTATGTATTTATTTTTTTATCGTAAACGCTAAAGTATGATTTGAAGTATTATTAAGTAGTATTAAAGTATGAAGTATTATTTAGTAACTTCTATTTTTATAAATATAAAAAATGTGACTGGTAACTATGGTAACCGAAATGACAGCTAACACCAATTGAACTCTGCCTGAGCTACAGGCTAAAGGGTCTCTGAGATGGTTCTCTGCTAAACAAGTTATTTGTTAAGGTATCGTAATAGCATTTTTACAGACTGGCATTTTGACTTCTTCAAACCTCAAGTAACAACAACAAAAAGGAAACAACACGACGCGATAAAACTAACAGGGCTCTCAAGTCTCAGGCATTTATCGTGAGACACACGGATTTCAGCCAGTTCACGCGCTCTCACACCACACATTGTATTTCTCACACTGAAAAGTAAGAGATAAGGATAACTTGCACAGTAGACGAGGCGCAAGCTTTCGACGAGTTCATAACTACCACTAGCCAATCAGAAATGAGAATTTGTGGTTTCCGGGTAAATTACTATCTTTCTCGCCAATTGCCAGCTTGCAGTACTTTCGTTACTAGGCAACATGGGGGCGCGCACGCACACACAGTGAAATTTGAAAAAACACTAACGACGAACGCGGTAAGAATTGTACTTTTCCTGGACGAACTCAACTGCCTGTGATCGAAGATAGTGTGTGCTGCTGCTGGGAAATACTGCCAAATTCGTACTAAAGTAGTTAAAAACCTTTTAATTAAAAATGTTGTGGCTCCTCCCCCATAGCGGATAAAATCTCACTCCAAACTTTTGCTAAAACTTGAGAGCCCTGAAACTACATAGCTAACATTTCAGCTAGGCATTGTGAAGATGAATTATATTCAACGTAAAATATCACACATAGCACTATAATTCGGTGAAATGTGCTTAATGGACTTTAAAAGCGATCTTTGGATCTTTCCTGAAAGCAAGTAGGCCTAACGTTAACGTTACATCGTAAAGCAATGGAGCTAACGTTACGAGCAACTTGTTGCTTCAGGGAAAAGAAGCCCAGGGTGAACCCATAATAAAAGTCGTGTCTCTCTCAGAGGATGTGGAAAGCGTTGCTGGACGGGCCTCTTCATGAGCGGCAGGACCTCCGTCGCTTCACTGAGCACTATGAGCAGATCATGCTGCTTGTGCTCCTGATGAACACCGTGACACGAGTGGCCATGACATTTGAAGGTCTCGCGCCAGGTAAAGATCACTGCAGCAGCCCTTCAGACTGAAAACACACGCTAAATTACAACCATGCAAACTGTGATGTTTTCAAAAGCATGCACACTTGCATTTATTTAAAGCAGCGAAATAATGGTTTTTATTTTTGAATAAATTGACTGACTATTGAAAGCATATACAATGTATGGAATTTTGTTTATGCCACGAAAAATGACTTTATTTGCGAGTTTGTTCTCAGAATGTTAAGAAATAAACTCAGGTCTGAATTTTGAGGTAAAATGTTGAAGTTGCCTTTTTATGCAGCGTTTATGCCATTATTCGACAACCTAAACACAACATAAACATTAGTATGCATGTTTGATATCTCTGCTGCATTAATCGACTTTCTTCTATAGAAGTAACAGGATCTGTGTACAATATAGAGTTGTTCTAACATTGCATTTCCTGCTTCTTTCTTAGCTTGGGTTCATGACAAACTGGCGGCTGTCTTCTTGGCCTTTTATTCAATGGAGTGTGTGTTAAAGCTCCTAAGTTGTGGCTTAAAATACTTCAAAAGCCTCTGGAATATTCTGGGTGAGCAGGCCCTTTCTTACTCTCATTTAAAGTGAGATTCTTGTGAATGTATTCATGCTTAATGTAAGTGAAAACTTTATCACTGTACAGAAAACAATACATATATATATTTAGAAGAAGTCTTAATATTTGCTGATGTTTAGTTTTATTTTAAATATGTGTTTTGTCCTTTTTTTCAGTGAAATAAATGATGATGCAAATGATTTGTAGTGTATAGAAACTAACATAACATGTTCTGTTGTTGTTTATCTCTCTAGATTTCTCTGTCACTTTGGTAGAGTTGGTAGACCTTTTTCTGGACAGTAAACAGTATGATAATGCGCGTTTCACCACTTTTTTCCACCTACTCAAAATGTTCAAAGTATGTCGAGCGTTCAGGATCTTACGGACTCTGCGGTGAGTGAAACAGCAAGTTTAAGTTGCTTAACCCCTTAGCATTCGGTCTCTTATTGAGTGGGATATGTACCTCAGAGAGGACATTGCAATGCTAAGGGGTTCAAGTGTTTTAAAGGTAAACAGAACTGTGTCGTCTTCTCAGGTTTTTCAGTGGTCCTAAGGTCACCATGAAAGTAATGGGAAAGGCTTTGAAGAGGAATGGAACCATCTTTGGGCTTATGTTCTGGTTCTTCGTCATGTTTTCCATTCTTTTCCGACAAAACCTAAGCAAGTCCGACCCAAAGCGGTTTGGTTCCATGCTCAGTACCATGTCTACACTCCTCCAGCTGTTGACACTTGATGACTGGATAAGCGTCTATTACACCAGTCGAGACCATGGTATGCTACAGAAACATGTGCACATGCTTATATTTTTGCATAAGAAAAAGCCAACCTACATGTTTTCTAAGACAGTTCTTGCTTATGTTAACAGGTGCACCTGAAGCTATCATCTTGATTGTTTTGTACATTTTGTTTGAATACTACATCCTTATAAGGTAAGTCAAGAAAAGCAATACAAGTCCCATACTACCTTCAACCATTAGCAGTAAGGTTATCTTGGCCTGAGCCAGTGGTTTGGATTTGCAAATTAGCATAACATTTAAATAAAAATATAGCCATATCAATTAACATGAAAATATATTATTTAGCCATTTTCAATGTTATTCTGTCTAGTTTTTTAGTTTTTAACATTTGTGAATCTCAGTTAATATTATTTACAAGATTGACTTCTGAATTATTAATTAAAATGGAAAGTTAATGTACATCAGGTACTGTACCATGAACTAACAAAAAAGAGTTTTTTAATAAAAGAAACACAGTAAAAATATGTTGTATACTTAGTTTGTTAGGGTGAATTAACTAATGTTAAAACTATATTATTTAACTATACTAGTTAACATGAAAAAGAATCATTTAAAATGTTTTAATTTTAAAGTTAAGTTTAATATTTATTAATACATTATTGTACTGAGCATCAACATGAAATTAATAGTTTGATGTTAATATTATTAAATGTAAAATAAATGTTTAGGTACATTAACTAATGTTAACCAAAAAAAAATATTTTTAAAATATTTGGAGATCATTAAAAGTGTTGATAACTATTTTTAAAATTATCTATTTGCATTTGTTCAAATATATATATTAACTTATTTCATGCATATGTTTCTTATTCTGATCAATTGAACTGAGCAGTAAAGGGTCAGATTTAAAAGGTTTCTTATCCTATCAGTCAGAGATGTTGAAATATATATTGAAGTGGAAGCTATGCATTAACCTTCGCTCTGACACACAGAGAATTAGTAATCCGGCACCTCTATCTAGTGTTCGTACTTGGTATTACCTAGCCATAACTTCTCATTATTTAATGTGATAGTTTGAATTCTCTCGAGGTCCCTGAGCATTATAAAGTTATGAAACCAAGCAACCTCATCAGAATCACTTTTGTTTTGTAAGTAAAAGGTTTTGAAGGGTTTGGATAATGCTGTTTAAAGATATAAGACAATTACTGCTATCTAAAAGTCAACTTCATCGACTCGCCACGGGCAAACCTTTCGAGATATCAATAATCCCTTCGCAATTTGTCTTGAGATCATGTTCACAGAGTTTGGTGGCAATCCTCAGAGGACAATATTAAATTCCACAGCATGTGCTTTTTAGACAGCGCTGAAAAGTGGACTTCCTGTTAGGCGGAGCCCTGACTTTCAGCTCAGTGAGATCTATAAACGCACCGAGTTTCATATGAAGAAGTGCAGGTATATGTGAGCTATACAGCAGGTTTTCAGAAAATTTTCCAGAAGGCGCCGCAGAGCCCCTGTGCCACGCCTGAGTCCCAGTCTCTGTGGCGTCCCGATGACTGCAGATTTCAACAAGTGTGGTGATTTTCAAGAGTTTTTGAGCATTCTGAAGCCCCCAAAAAGTCCCAGATAGTCAAGGGAAATAATACAAAAAGATCCTTAGAAAAACAATAGGCCTGTTGGCTCGGGCCCTAATAGGACGTGGAAAGGAAAGGATGTGACATGTGGCCAGGTATGGTTTCCCAAACTAGAAATTTGTGCTCTGCATTAAACCCATCCAAGTGCACACACACACACACACACAGCAGTGAGAAGTGAACAACCACGTATACACATGCTCAAGGGTTTAAGCTCATTCGTGGTGTTGAAGGTGGAGAGAGCGCTGGTTATTCACACCCCCCACCCACAATCCCTGCGGGACCTGGGACTCAAAACCCGTGAGCTTTGGGTTACAAGTCCAACTCCCTATCCATTAGGCCACAACTGCCCATAATAACAATATTAATAATGGAGCAATTCCCAAGAGAGTAATAATTGTATAAATTTAATATAATCTTTGAATTATTTTCAACAGATTTAGTGAGTGAGAGTTCATTCCAGGCCATCCTTTATTGTTGATCCCAGTTTTTACGCAGTGTGCTCACAGATTGCATTATCTATTTTCTCTATGCTGTAAGCCTGATGTATGCAGTGACGGTGGACACCATCCTCAACAACAGAAAGGTCAGAGGTCTTCAGTAAAAACACAATTCGGATCCTACACGAAGGTTATCATTGACGCTGAATATGCTCACTTTCAGAACATGGTTGAGGAACAGCCGATCGAGATGACAGGTGAGAGCTTTGTCGTTCTTGTTTTGAACCAGTGATTATGTAATAAACTGCCATGGGCATGAGATTTAAGAAAACGAGGCTTCGTTACATTGTTAGTTTCTCCAAATGTCAGTGTATCACAAACGGGAGATTCCTGTGAACCCATGAACCAGTGTCCAGATGGTTTTTACCTGAACTCCAATACTTTTTATTCATTTGTAGAAATTGTAATGCCACATTTGAGGAGACTTATTGGCCTGGTTCTCCATAAAACAAAGCAAACTATACAGATGAATAACGGAACACATTATACGCACACTTCATATTTAATGTTATCAAAGGAATTGCATTTAATAGATTAAACTTCCAATAAAACATTTGCAATTGGTTTGTAGAGGTTCATCAGAACATGCTTCTTTCACTATTATACCGTCTTATTTATTCATATTATTTACAATATTCTATACAAATTTTTCCCTTTAGAGCAAATCAGGAGTGAGTCAACTGACGACCAGATGGCCGAGGTTGTCTTCCCAGAAAAGAATTTCAGTGAAGGGTAAGAAATGGAAGTACATGAAGCTACAAGTTCCTCTTTATTTAGTGGATATTCACATAGATATTTGGTTCCAGTGACCCCGGTCTTAAGTCGCTGGGGGTATATTTGTAGCAATAGCCAAAAATACATTGTATGGGTCAAAATTATTAGTTTTTCGTTTATGTCAAAGATTATTAGGATGTGAAGTAAAGATTATGTTCCATGACAATATGAAGTAAATACCGGTAATACTAAAACAAATTTTTGATTTGTAATATGCATGGCTTAGAAGTGTAAATGGAAAAGTTTAAAGGTGATTTGCTCAGTATTTACTTATTTTATTTTCGTCCATCATATTCCAGATTTTCAAATAGTTGTATCTCGGCCAAACATTGTCTTATTTTAACAAACCATACATCAATGGAGAGCTTATTTATTCAGTGTTCACAAATTGTCACATATGGTCAGGCAACCCTGCACTGATTCATCTAAAGATACTTCAGTGATTTATGTTGTACAGTAGCTGCCGACTGTGGTGGTGTTGCGCTCTCGCTTCCTTAGCGAGCAGAAAGGGCTCGGGGACAAGATTCTAGTTCAATACGTGAACATTTAATAAGGGACTCCAGGAACAGAAAACAAAAAGAAAACGCAGAGAGCCATGCGGAGCACACCCGGAGGGCAACATCAACTTTAACAGCACACGAAGAACAAGACATCAGGCACGGTTTAAATACAGATACTAGTCAAGTGATAGTACAGGACACCTGCAGATACACGGCTGGGGAAGGATGAACACCGATGAAGAGGAGGAGTTACAAACGAGGTAGAACACAAGGGGACAGAATGAAAACAAAAACACAAGGAGCACGTGGAGCAAATGACAACATAGACACACGAAACACATGGCGGCGTGACACCAACCAGCTTAAAGAGGCTCTATGGATTTATCTCGAAAGAAGACCAGTTCAAACAAATCATTTATTATTCAGTGCAGCAAAAGCTTTATGTTGGAGTTCTTCTTATTGTCGTGTTGTTTATAGGAAGAACATTCGGATGGAACGGCTTTTGGGAACCCTGGAAGCTTTGGAGAAGAATCGGCTGGTATTTCGGAAAGAAACCAACTACCTCTACCGGCTGATTTTTATGCTTAGGGGTCCTTCCGTTTACTGGAGGAAGGAAGCAGATGCAGATGAGGATGAGGACGTAGCACCTGACAGCCAATGAGAAGATGGTCTCTTTTTATTAATTATTTTATTCATTTTTAATATTTTAATTTGTGTATATTGTTCTTTAGTGTATATGGGATTTTAAAAATTGTTTTTACGAGTTAATGCGATTGAATATCTGTTCAATTTGTGTTTATTATAATTTAATGAGATTAAAATCATCTGTTTAAAATGATCAATAATTGTGTTTGTTTTTTTCTTTTGACCTAATGTAACTTTTTGGACAAAATAACTCAATGTGACCCTGGAGCACAAAACCAGTGTTAACTCGCTGGGGTTTGTTTGTAGCCATAGCCAAAAAATACATTGCATGGGTCTTTTTTTCTTTCTTTATTTTTCATTATCATATTATCATTAAAACATTAAGAGTAGTTCCATGAAGATATTTTGTCAATTTACTACTGTAAAAATATAGAAAAACATCATTTTTGATTACTAATATGCACTGCTAGATAATGCTTCAGATAATGTATAAATCTCAATTTAAAAAACAAAATCAACCCTCATGACTGGTTTTGTGGTCTAGGGTCACAAATGTTCCCTAAAGAACAAAGTTCGTTCAGTTTTTCGTCAGCTGGCTTTTTCATTGAGATTGAGGTTAAATGTGTGTTTGTGTGTGTATCTTTCATGGCTCTCCAAACAGGAAAAGCTGTGAGTGATGAGCGTGTTTAGCTTGTTACAGCTCATAATTGCTAAAATATCTGTTTTGATTATTATTATCTTGTTATTATGTTTATCACACTGAAATCATGCATTCATGCACCATATTAGTTTAAACCTCTGATATACGATTTTCTGAGTGGATACATCTGAAGCAGAAGAACAGAAAGTGGCTGTCGCAGCATGTGAGTACTAAACTAAGTTCTTATACACACACATTTACGTTTAAAACCCGCGAGTTACAAAAACAGCCCGTTATATCTGTGAGGGTAAACAGCTGCGGAAAGAAATCACCTTACATGTGTGGCAGCAGCATTTCGCCACAGCCATATCACCCTGCAGCCCAAGCCTGGTTGTCCACCATAGCTGGACTGGGACAAAAAAGGGCCCTGGTATTTTCGCTTATATTGGCCCACCACAATCGGTCGGACACAACCAACAAGTACACCATCGTTGTGGTCCCTGTAGATATGCATTTCTACTGTTCCATTTCCAAAAATCCCTACAAAGCTGCCATGGACCAGTGTGCTCACTCTCTCTTTACTCCCTGGTGGTGATCAAAGGTGGCAGAGGAGTGAGGGCATCCTAAAAGAGAGAGAGGGACAAGAATTATAACTCAATGATTAAAATTATCACCATACAAGTATCTTTAATATATAAGAGAGATGATTGCACGTATTTTACTTACTTTGTGGAAATAGCTTCATGGTGCTCTGAACATCCTAGAGAGAGAGAGGGAGATAACGAGTCACATTTTCAGTCTACAATATTAGGAATATTTGTTTTATAATATCAATAATCTCATCTCACCTTATACTAGCAGCAGTTTCCTCAGTAGCTTGCTCTTCTCTGCAACTCTGTCTATTACAGTGTCGCTGTCCAAAGTCACAAGGATGTCCTTTTCAGTGGCCATCAACATGAAGACTTCCAATTTGCTGGCAGACAGGCTGCTCCTCAGTCTGCTTTTGATATATTTCAGGGTTGAAAATTATCGTTTGCAGGCCTCCTGGGGTACTGAAAGTTTCAACAAAAACTTGTACGCAAGTCAAAGCAGGGGATACGCATCAGTGAGCATGTTGAATCTCTGGAGAATCTGATAGCAGCACAGTGGGCAGTCTTTGCAGGAGGCACAGCTTTTGTTGATGATTTCCATGTCCTCTTCCTTTCCATCAGGTCCATCCTCCTCTGTCCTGGTCACATATTCATCCAATGGTGACTCTTTCAGCTTGTCCCATTGTCCCGCTAAGCTTTTCAGCTCATACTGCAGGTTGTCAACTGTTGCCCTATCACCAAATTTAACCAGGCGCTTATTGAGGTCTTCAAGTGCAGATTCAGGAAGAGCATGGTTTCGGATCAGGGAGAGGTTTTTGGGATCCAGAAATGACAAATCTGCATAAAGAGTGCCATGTGTCAAAAATCTTCGGTGGATGGCCTCAATAGCTGTATCAACAATTTGGTTTTGAACCTTTACCTCGTTGGCTCTCTCAGCATCAATTATGGTGTCATCCTGAGACATCTCACCCGGCATATCTTTCTTCTTCTTTCTTCTTTTCTGTGGCAGTGCAGCCTCCACTTCCATGGGCTCCTCATCTTGCTGCTCAAGTTTTTCATTTGCCCATTTCACAAAGTCATCAGCAGCAGCCTTGACAGCCTGGAAATCTCTTGCCATATTTTTTTAGGGCATCTTGTGTTGACATGATTATCCTATGAGCAGAGAGGATGTCCATTCCTTCTGTCTGCAGGTACTTTGACAATGGTGATGTATGCTCAAATAACCTAAGGAATAAATGAACTGTCAGTATTGTCTCCTTCCTGAATAGGCCCTCTTTGTATCTTCTGGCTTTGGTGCGTACATTTCCTTTCACAGTCTTCTGTTCCTGTGAGCATGGACAACACATCAATGTACAAACTGTCTTGAGGCTTTCCAAATGATCCAAATATTTTGTTCAGAGCATCGTGCTTAGCCCACCAACATGTTTCTCCAATTGGAGCAATGTGTCTGTGTCTCTTGTCATGGCTCTCCTTCTCCCAAATGTTCACTCTCTGATATGACTCCCTGATGAATACTGCGTGGTCATTGAGGAGATCGAACAGTGATGCACTCTATCACTATTTGAGTGGTATCAGACAGCAAAAGATTGAGGACATGTGAATAGCACCATACGTGTACATGGTTGGGGGACTGTGATGCTAGTAGTGCAGAGAAGCCTCTGTAATGCC
>JAUCMU010000046.1:14249147-14260465 GCA_032275025.1 Enteromius treurensis | reverse complement strand
CAGCTTAACGTGGCTTAACGGACGCTACGTTACCTTAATAAGGACCAGGGGAAACCAAACTTCTGTCAAATTTTATTTACAGTAAATACTTGCCACTGTCAAAAGAACAAGCTCTTATTCCGCGTATAAAGTGAATAATGTCACGTTTAATCAATCACCCCTATAGAAGTCCATTATAAGGAAACAGCTTAACATGGTCTAACATACCTTAACAATGACCAGGGAAAACCAAACTTTTGTCAAATTATATTTATAATAAAGACTCAAAAAACAAGCTCTTATTCAGCTTATGAAGTGAATATTATTACGTTTAGCTGTTCTTATAATGGACTTCTCTGGGGGAGAAAACGCTTGACGTGATATTATTCTCTTTATCTGTTGAATATGGGCTCGTTCTTTTGACAGTAGTAAGAGATTATTACAAGGAAGGTTTGACAGCAGTTTGGGCTTCCCTTATCAGGTTTTAGATGCGTGAGCTACGTTAAGCGTTATAGAATGTCCCCGTTACGTACCTTGAAAGTTATGGATAAACTTTCCGTGGAAACATTTATGTCCTTTATCCAGTTTGTTCCAGTTTGTTACGGAGTTTCTATAATGACTCAACTTGTCAAGTCGGCAAAGGTGAACTTTGGCTAACCCGTAAGGGAAGTTTTTTAGAATCTCTCCATTTTTAAATTAACGTTACCCTTTTTGCTGTGTGTTTACATTACACAGGAAGGATGCATACACTGCGACTGCGTATTTCCGGTTTCTATGAGAAAGGTCTATACCTCTAATCAAACCACAGACTCCATGGCGATTTAAATTAGAGTTTAATGCAGAAATGCAGATGAAACACTGTGGCATAAGTGCATTTAGAATACTTTTCGATCCACAAACGAATGATGGATTTGTAGTACCACTTAATGAATGCATTATAATTAAGGAAAGAGATAAAGGTAAGAAATGGATACAATCAATCGGACATGTTTTTTTACTCTAGTGTATTACTCTACGAACTACGCCACCGGAGATGCTGATGGGCACGCTCCAAAAAAAGTCTTTTGTCCTGCACTTTTACTTCTCGAAACACGAGTTTTTTTTCTCGAAATTTAACGACTTGTTTCTCGTTATTTAATGAGTTTTTTCTCTGAATTTAACGACTTAATCTCGTAATTTAACGTATTTATTCTCACCATTTTATTTCAACTTTTATTCTCGAAATTTAATGACTTTATTAATTTTTTTATTATTGCTTGGCCCTAATCCTCTTCCATACCCAACAAAAATAAAGTCATAATTTTTCAACTTTTTTGTTTTTCAAATGGTTATATTTTTTTATTATTTAAATGTTTTATTTAGTTTATTGTTATTTACTAATTGTTATGAATGACAAGATGTTGCAGTCTATAACAATATAATCATTTATTTTAAAATTGTCTTAAATAGCTAAAAATCAACAATTTCTTCTTGTCCACATTAGTCAGTCTATTTTTTCCATCATGTATCAATGTTCAATCAAAATATTTTATAGTACTTTTCTTTCGGCAACAGTTTATTCATTTTATTTATAAAAGCCCTAAATAGTTACTTACTTAATTCTACAACATTAAATTATTTACAATTATTTTTTTTCTTAGAAAATTGTGTCCCCAAATCTAGTGTCAACTCTGTACCATATTTTCCCTTTAAATTATCTCTCAGAATTGTCTTTTTATGTCACTTTCACTAACTGATAAGAAGCACTAAAAGGTATCTGTGCTCTCTCTCATAAAATATTTGAATCTAAAAACTTCTTACACCAAGAGTTATTTTTAAAACGCCAACTCTGTTACCACAATATCAAAAGGAAAACAGAATTTATTACTGATCTCACGTTGGGTTATTTAAAGCTCATGTTAAAGCTCATGTTAAATCATGTTTTTATTAGTGTCATGAGTTCTTAGCATTTGAGCCAACAAGTGGAGTTTATGGAAAAATAAAAATAAAAACGTAAACTATTGTCACCATTGTAAATCTACCTAGGTAACAGAGTTGACGGGGACAGACAGAGACACCAAATGTACCCGGAATTACAGAATGAATCATATAATATAATATAATATTATTTTATTATGTAATAATCTTATATTACTAGATCTCAATTCACCTTCAAAACCATTACACTAGTTCGCACTTCCTCATGAATAGTGATAAAATAGCATGTTTGGCGTGCTGTCGGGGGCGAGCCGGGAGCTCGGCGAACCCCGAGCCCTAGTAGCGAGAGCCCTAATGAGGGCGTGGCTCGGAGTCCGGCTCGAACCCTGCGTGCCCACCGAGGAAAGAGTGAACGGTGGAGAAGGGGAGGTGGCGGGAATGCAAAAACGACATACGGAAGGGAAGGAAACTGGACTTTTTATAGTGGCAAGGTGAGGATCGGATTGGCTTACGATGGAAGCGGGATTGATTAGTAAGTGGTGCCAACTGTGTGTAATAATCGTCAGCCCTTCCTCCCGAAATTAGTTTAAAATCTTAATTTGCCATTATTTACTTCTATCCCGTCTCTTGTAAGTGTCAAGGGTGTTGCTTTTGCTTGGTTTTCCACCTGTCTCTCTCATAGACAGTTCTACATCTCAGCACCTACTTTTCATTTGCCTACTGCCTTTTTGAAGCAAGGTGTTCCTCAAGGATCTGTTCTTGGACCGTTACTATTTTTTATTTACTATTTTCAAATTTGCACTGCCTGTAAACCAGTTTTCTTTCATTTACCCGCATGTTTTCATTTGTAAAGCATGACATAGTATATTTTACATCTAACATGAAAATGAACTTCGAATTCGTATTTACTAGACTGATAGAAAAACTTGAACTAGGCTGGAATTCAAAAGACATTTTAATTTAGTTCTAAAATATGGGTAACAAAATATTTGTGACCAGGCTGAATTGAGTCATCATTGACTTCCATAGTAAGAAAAAATAATAATATGGGATGGTCAATGGTGACCCAAAACAGCCTGGTCACAAACGTTTTTCAAAATATCTTCATTTGTGTTCGGTAGAACAAACACATTCATACGGGTTTAAAACTATAAATACATGTAAACGTTTCCTTTAAATTAAAACAATAAGTAAAATAATGAAAAAAGACCCAAATAGAAAGAGAAACACTGTACTGGCTAAAAAAAATCTTAAACTAGCCTAAACTAGATGAATGGTCCTAGAAGATAGTCTGCCAGCCTAGTTTTGATCAGACTTTGAAATCCTATCTAAACTAGCTAAAACCTGTTTAAATCCAGCTATGACTTTGCTTAGGATTGAGATGATTTCATCTTATTCATTTCATTTTATTCTTAGTCTCAGTTGATGATAAACTTTGGTTTTTAACACCACGAATCACGAATTAAAATTTGCATTCATTTCTTATTCATCATTATTCGTGATAAGCTTTGGTAGGCTTATTTAACATAATGAATCATGAATTAAAACAGGCAGCACTCATTGGTTCTTTAAGAAGTCATTTGCATAAACGCAGACTGTTATTGGAGAAGACCGTTCCGTGTACGTCAGACGTGCTTGGGGCTCGCAAAAGATTCACGAGACATTGATTCAAAAGCGACCTCTTGTGGTAAAATGATTGTTTTCTTATATTACTATTCCTACTAGACATCAGTTCGCCTTTAAAACCATTTGTCATTGTTTATTTCTACCACTTGATGTAGATGTCACAGGTGTTGCTCTATCTTGGTTTTAGACCAGTCTCTCTGATTTTTCATCTCAGTGCATACTTTGCAGTTGCCTACTGTCTCTCTGAAGCTAGGTGTTCCTTGAGCTATTTTTAAAAATGAGTTTATTAATTGATGCTGGTTCAACTGCAGATAACATTCAAGTTTGCACTCCCTGTAAATCTGGCCATCTACCCAATCAAAAAGTGATTCTCTTTCTGATTGCATTGAATGGGATAAATATATGTATCTTTTAAATAAAGGCAGCAGGTGTATTCTTTGCTGCTTATGATTTCTTACAATATTGTGCATTCCCACAATTCCATGACTAAAAATTAAAGAAAACAAAACAAACAAATAAACGTTAGTGATATGCAACGAGAATATTTCAGGATTAATTAATTAAGCAGCAAACAAGCAAGCGAGTTCACTGTAAACTGTGGGAGTTCAGTTTCTTCAACAGTAAATGACCAGCGTTGAGTTTACTGGCACTGGGTCTCTTGGGTGGGGAGAATACTGTGTTATTGTTTTTTTCTTTTCTTTTCTTTTTCTAGTAGATTCATTGAAACCACAAATCTGCCTCTACTCTTGAGCTGGGAAAGTCTGGGGGGAAAGAGTTGCCCACTACACTGCTGAACCTTCTTGATTTCATAGGTTTTAGCCTATACTATCAATGACTTCCACTGATACACATATGCTAAAGAAAACACTGTCTAAAAAAGTTTTTATTTTATTACATTTTATTATTAAATCTCATTTGAATCACTTTCACTACAGTCAGTCATTCTTTTATTAAAATGAAACAATTTTCTGAGATTATTAAACAACTTATATTTGTATACACTGGCATTTCCAAATAATGTTAAAGATTAGACAAGCCATCAGTTTGTAGTGTTCAGCTGTTTACTCACAAAAGCATACCTAAGTCTTTTTTCTTGATGGCTTTTTTTTTTTTAATAGTGGGAGGAAAACAGTAGGTGAGAAGAGTTCATAAATATACCCGGGTGATTTACTATTTACTACAGTCTCTCTACATTATTACCACAAAGCATAATGATCACATGAAGAATGTAGTAGACCTGGATTATATTACATTCACAAAAGGTATATAGAGTGTACCTTTTAGTGGTTGTGATGCTGTTTTTAATAATTCCCTGCATGTGCAATTTGGCGCCTGTATAAATGGAGACTTTTATAGGGGACTAAATAATTCTGGAATAACTTTCTGACAGAAAGCTGCTCACCAGATCATACAGTATTACACAAAAGTAATCCGATCTGTAAATCTGCTTTGAAGCTATGTGTATTGTGAAATGCATTATCTAAATAAAGCTGACTTGAAATCTGTCCGGGGCAACATCAAAGACAATACGCAAATAAACAAAAAAGGCCCCGCCTTAGGATGACGGGTGGTGATGAACATTGCGCTGATTTCCTGTACACCATACTCACAAACTTTGCTCTGACTTCCTGCATGCCACCCTCCCTTTTTTAGATGGCAAGGAACTGTATGATTCACCAAAATGTTTATGCAAATAGAAGCCTTTTTGGGGACAGTTAAGGTTCGATTTTTTTCAGTCGAATGATGACATCAGTTTAGAACCCACAGAAGGTCAAATAAGTACAGAACGATGAGATACATTACGATGATGTAATGGTCTCACACAAGACATATATACATTTGACTGTAGATATAATCGTTTCTCACGCTTTTCTTTACCTTCGATATGAGACAACAAGTGCTTTTCATCATCAAGCACGTTAAATAACTAAATTGTTTTAAGTATGGGTACTTTCTTTGATCTGTTGTCTCAGTTAGAGTAGGATACAGTTCTTGTCTTCTTTTGATAAAATGATCATATGAAATAGTTTACAGTAGTTAAAAAGAGAAAGTTTATTAATTCCTAATCATCTTTGTACATCTTTTTTTTTTTTCATTTAATGACAATTCTTGTCTTCTTTTGATAAAATGATCATATGAAAACATTTCAATTCTTGTATTTAAAAGAGAATGGCTTTCTAGGCTAGGCTATTTTTGTTTTTATTTATTTAATACAATTCTCGTCATCTTTCGATTTGATACGAAAATATTTTACTGTATTTAAAAAGAGAATGGCTTTCATTTTAATTTTATTTGTTCACAGTTGTTTTTGTACATTTGTTTTTTATTTATTTAATGTGGTACAATTCTTGTCCTCTTTCAAAAAGAATTTCCTGAAAATTGTTTATTGTATTTAAAAATACAATAATTATATATTGTATTTTCAGTTTACATTTTTATTCGTATTTATTTTTGCACATTTATTTAATGCTATAAATCTTGTCTTCTTTCAGTAAAATAATCATATTAAAAGAGTTCATTTAAAAATAGAATGTCTTTCATTTCAATCTGTTTATATCATAATTATTTTTGTACATTTCTTTCTTTCTTTTTTTTAAAAATAATGTAATTCTTGTCTTCTTTTGAAATAAAAATATTTTTTATTTTAATGAATGTGTTTCTTTATCCAAATAAATACATATATATAAACATAAAAACGAAATAAATACTCTTTTACACATCGACCTCCAGAGGTAATACATTATAAATATAAATGAGAGATGGGCATGTTTTTAGAATAGCAATGTTTTGCTAAAACCCTGAGACTCTTTTGTTGAACTCTTGTAAGAGGCATCTCAGCACGGTCCATTCATCTTTAGAAGTTTGCAAGAGTCCCTGTCCAAGGTATTGCCTGCGATGCTTATTGAAAGTGTTGCTAGCGAAAGGGACTGTCCCTTGTAAGGTGACTAACACACACACAATTCCCAGCCAGGTGAAGGGAGAGACCCAGGGGAAATTTATAGAGGGCAGATAAACTCTGGCCACCCGCTCACACACGACACCCTCTCATAAGGCGAACAGACGAGCACGGAGCGCTGCCATGTGCAGACACGCTGTCAAGCTCTTCTGCAACCAAGGAAGTCGCTTTTTTTCCGTATTCTTAGAATTCGGAGTAGACTTCAGCAGAGGAAGGATGTGGAGCAATAGACAGTTTGCGTGAGACGTGAAGTGAGGAGTTCAGTGGAAATCGGTATGGTGGTGAAAAGGTAGGGTTCTGAGCCAACAAATGTCTTTGTTAGTTCTTCAACAAGCAGTCGAGAGATGTACAGCGCTGCCGGAACCCTGGATGGCTTGCTGAGATCAAGTAAGTCACTTCTAGACGGACCCTCTGAAAACGAACTACTAAATACTAACTAAATGCAATATCCACTTCAAATTTAGGGGCTGATCATCAAATGGCAGCTTTCTCCTTTTGAGAGCTCATTTGATTGTATCTGCAATTGTTGCTATATCTTTGTTAACTTCCTACACAACCATTTCTGAAAACAGACACTGCTCGTTTATGAACAAAGAAAAGAGTTTTCCTAAAGAAGCATCATGTTTCCTCTCCAGCTCACAAACATTGTAACAGAGAGACGAATAATACTTTTTTTCTGTTCAATTTGTATTAAGTGTGGATGCTTTTGGGAAATAACCTAATATGCATGCATAATAAGGACATGGTATTCCCCCTAACGCCATCAGTTTCACTTTTTCGGAACAGGTCTTTCAAAAAGAGAAAGAGAAAAAAGAAAGAAAGAAGAAAAAAAACAACAACAACAGAGAACAGCCACAGGAGAATATGTGAGGCTTCAGTAGCTCTCCAGGTGGATTATTAGAAGCGGAGCTGTTAATTATTTACAAATATATTGGTTGCATGATGTTTTGTGGATTACACAGCTGCTGTTATCTAATGGAGAAATGAATGTGTATGTGTCATTTGCTTACTCAGTACTCAGTGTAGAGTCTGTCTGATATCAAAATGCAGCTACATCTGATTACTGGGTCAGTAAAGATTTCACACGCTTCAGTCAGAGGTTCTCCAAGAAGACTGTACTATATTTCGTATATGCATGAATAACGGGTTCTTTCTTTCTTTCTTTTGAAACATATTTCAACATGAATAAAATGACCAAGACTGCTTTTGGAAGTTATTATGCTTTATATTCCAAGATGTACAGTTCATGTCACAAAATAAAATTTTGTTGAAACTGTCTCACAGTCATTTTAGACTCAAATGTTGATTCTAAGCTTCACAATCAAACAGACAATATCCAAGGAATTTTTTAAAATGGTTTTAGAAGCATGCATTTCTCTTTTGTAAGCAACAAATTACAACACACATTTTCAGTCTCTGAAAGAAAAAAGCAAACTTTGTTCAATCAAAAATGCAAATGAAGATATAATAATGTTGTTGAAGTATTATTGGATAAAATTAAAGCTATTGTTTAAAATTGACCATGCAGATGATCATTGGACAATTTTAGAAAATAATTTAAAAAAAATATATATTAATAACAGCAAGTATTTCAGTCCCTCAACGGGTGACTGATGCGCAAGCCTCTCGGAAAACAAAAAACCTGAAGGGCCAAAGATGAGACATCCAAATTTTTGCATACACAGAAAGCATATTAAAGGCAAGGACCATGTCTACACTCTTAGAAATAAAGGTACAAAAGCTATCACTGGGGAGGGACCTTTTCAAAAGGAACATGTTTGTACCTAAAGTGTACAACCTAATAGATACAAAAGTGTACCTTTTCAAAAGGTACCGCCCCAGTGACAGCTTTTGTACCTCTTTTTCTGAGAGAGTACTTTAATGTTTCAATTAACTTAAACTAGCTAATGAAAGAAATTGGTAAAATAGCTAATGTTTCATCATCTTTCAGTGTAACTGATATATTTGTACATAATTGTACATAAAAAAAGAGATCATACTAAATTTAATTGTATTTTAAATTCATTTAGGGGCTGAACGGTGACCCTGACATAAATATTTGTATGATTCTGGATTTGCTGTAATCTGTGTTTTCTGCAAGTCATGGTAAATATGTGGGACAGTCATTATTTTGGCACAGAATAAAAAATAAAATAAAATAAAATAAACAGGACACAATCTAATTTGAAAAAGTTTTTCTGAAGCTGTATTGAACTTTTATTGCTTTGATGCTTGAAAACTCTTGGTGTTTGACTTTGTGATTAAATCTTTGAACCCAAACAATATGGTTACATTATTGTAGACATGCATGTACATTCTGTAAACCAGTCGTGACAGTATCATGATGTAAAATTAGGGAAACTGTGGACAATGTAGAGCAGGAAATTCCCACAATCTCAACCGGTTCATGATAGAACTGCAAGGGGTTTGAGAGACTGCGACAAACGTGTCAGTGAAAAACAAGCAAATCAATAAATAACACGTAAAAGCAAAACAAAAGATAACTCTTAAATCGTAAATGGAAAGCTTATTACTTTGTTATGTAACAGTGTAAATGTATGTATAGCGGGCCTTTAAACTTGATTTTATGTGCTCAACGAGAGTATAACAATGGCCTTTTTAATTAATTGGACACTATTTCTTTAAATGCTAAAATAAATTTAGCTGAAGCAATGTGACTCTGGTGATTGTGGCTACACCTCAAAGAAGGACTCCCTCATCACGAAAGGAAGTAAGCCCTCTGATGTTCATATGTTCATTTCTAGATTATCTGGTTACTCGCTATATGTAAACCAACATATCTATGACCTTGAACCTTCACTAATTCTACACGCATTCATTCAATAAACTCAAAATTAGTTGTTATTTTATAACTGACATGTATAAATGGCTTAGTATCTAACAGATATGAATATGCAGCCAGGAATATTAGATACAGAGGGAAAGAAAGAGAAAGCCGAAATATTTTAGCCAGGTTTCGGTAAAAAGGATATGATTTACCTTTATTACATCTGCTTTTTAATTTATTGAACATTACATTGTTATCCTGTGTTTTGTATTTTCAGGGAACAGACACAGTCTATGATAGATAGAGGTTGAATAAATGAATGAATGAATGAATAATGAATGTGTTTATCGAAATGTAAACATCTAAATGACAAGTTTAAACAAAGTGGCCCACTTTACCTAAATTCATTTAGTTCATGGACAGGCTAGAGAACTGCTTTAGCGAGTATTTTTCATCTTTATTGTAATCTGGCTGTGTATAAAATACAAATTTCCTCACATGAAAAACGTGTGATTAATTGTAATTATGATTAATTTAGTATATGTGAAACAAGGGCACCTTTTAACTGACTGTTAAACTTGTTAGATTAAATCAGTTTAGCCTAAACCAACTAAATTGTGCTGAACTAAACAAATTTATTTTGAATGAACTAAAATAAATGTGCAAAAACTTTCTTCAATTAAGTGAAGTAAGGGTACTTCATTCATTCATTCATTTCTTCTTGTGTTTTAACACTGCCACTCTTTCAGAACCTGCAGATCTCATGCATTCAGTGCAGTTGATATATATATATATACATTCAGTCCACATTAAAATTCTTTCAAAAACAAGATCTTTATATGTAATGTGAACATTTGATTTAATCACCAAAACACAGCTTTATGAATCATATTGTTTTAGTTTAGTACATTTCATGCTATTTAGAGAACAGTGCAGGATGAATGTTTCAAATTAGTCATGTTGACAGAATCAGTTCTATAGGATCTACAGTTAGGTCCATATCTATTTGGACAAAAGCACTATTGTCATTTTAGCTGTGACTAGAATATATTCAAGTTACAATTATATAATGAGAATGGACTTCATGTGCACACTATGAGCTTTAATTTAAAAGTTCAAAAATTACAGCTCTTTAATATGTACATGCCCATTTTTCAAGGGACCATTAGTAATTGGACAATTGCCATCTCGTGTACAGATGTGGTCTATTCTTTCATTATTAAGCAGGTAAAAGGTCTCGAGTTGATTCTAGAGGTGTGTGCCATTTGCATTTTGAAGCTGATGCTGTGACCCACATAATTTCCAAAGGAGCTCTCAATACAGGTAAAACATTCTCCATGGTGAAGAAAAGCCCTTTCACAACATCCAGCCAAGAGAAGAAAAGAAGAAGACTCTCCAGTAACAACAGACATGTCTACAATCAAGAGAAGACTTCACCAGAGCAAATACAGAGGGTTCCGCTGACAACGACAGAATAGACTTTGCAAATAAATCCAATAAAAAAGCCAAACCACTGAAATTAAGATCAACTTGTTCCAGAATGACAGGGGAAAAAAGTATGGAGAAGGCTTGGAACAGCTCATGATCCAAAGAATACAATATCATCTGTGAAAGAAGTGAAGAAGTGTGATGCATGCTACCAGAGGCTCTGGATTACTGTGGTGAAGTGGCAGAAGCATCTGAAGAACTCAGAAGTGTGTAGAAATATACTGTCTGCCCAGATTCTTAGTACAAATGGTCAAGGACCCAAAACATACAGCATAAGCAACCCAGGAGTTTTTGAAGATAAAAAAGTGCAATATTCTGCAATGGCAAAGTCAATCTCCTCATCTCAACCTGACTTAGCTGCATTTCACTTGCTGAAGACAAAACTAAATGCAGAAAGACCCTCACACAAACAACAATTCAGATTTGTTATATTTTAGATTACAACGCATTATTAAATTATATATTACTTCCATCCATCCATCTTTTTCCGCTTATCCGGGACCGGGTCGCGGGGGCAGCAGTCTAAGCAGGGACACCCAGACTTCCCTCTCCCCAGACACTTCC
>JAUCMU010000046.1:14224526-14235285 GCA_032275025.1 Enteromius treurensis | reverse complement strand
ATATTAAGTGGGCAGTTCCTGAGGAGTTACCATGTATATACACTGGTATTACAGAGGTGCACCAACTCCACCCACTTCACATATCCCTTAACCTACCCAACTACACCCCCTGATCACCCCATGTTCCAGTTAGTCGTATACATACTGCGTGTTGTTACCCATGTCCTGTTACACATTTGCACTCACACACACACCATTCTGAGGGTTGTTACATGTGTGTAGTTACAGAAATATTACAGCTGTAGATACTATGTACAGGTGTGTACTTACACTGTGGTTACATACTACATACACAACTAGTTACTGTGGAAGTACACAGGTAACACTTAACACAGGACACTTAATATAAAGTGGGACCGAAAAGTCCATATTATGGGTATTTTTTCTTTCTTTGATGATTAACTATTTGCTCAATAATACATTAAAAGATTGTTTTCAAGAATACTTTCATATATTGTATTTTCCAGGCAGAGTGAGCTAGACAGTAGTGCGTTTACAATACATTCTTGTTCTATGCTCTAACCACGTTCTAACATCACACGCAGACAGCAATGAAATCAAGTGAATAGTTTAATTCAGTGACTTTATGAGAAGGATTACAATGAAATCACAAAACATGCAGAATTAAATTTGTGAGCATATTTACTATAAACCTAATTTACATTTGGTCTATGGGGCCAGAGTAGTCCCCACTAGGGGAAAGCCAAAGTCCTGCATGCGCATGATAAGCTTACATGGTAAGATGACTTATCCTTGGTGCAAAAATCATGATAAGAAAACTAACAATAAATCAAGATGTGACAAACATAAATGTATTGTCCTGATTTTAAGAAAGAAGTGCTATAAAAATAGATTTTGATGTCAAAGAGATTGGTTTAGGGACAAGCTTGACATATTTCTTTCATCAATCAAGTACATCTAGAGTTCTGCATCATAAATCTGTCCTAAAGCTGTCAATCATTTGAGATATGCAATTCCCTGAGTGTTTCAATTAGCATCACTATGCAGGGTGGGCACCCTCATTGCTCATGTCAATCTGATCCACTGCTCCTTACCCCCACACTTGGAGAGTATAACATCTTCAATTCTGCTCCAAGATTTATTTGCCTAATACAAAGGGTTTTTATTCTGATCATCGTAACAACTGAATGCATCACCACCCTAGTGCCCTTCTGTGCAATAACCTGTGCTGATTTGATAAATCATAGAATGCATGAGCACGAAAAGATGAATGTGGCAAGAGCTGTAGTTACAGTACACAGATGGGAGGGTGGGTTTGGTAGTGAGTGCTGAATCTTGATTGTCTAATTGTTGTTGGGGCAGCATTTCATTTGGGGTAATTTAACAGAGTTGTTGATTCTATATTCAAAACATCCTAATGCAGAATTTTAAACAAACCAATGCATGTGTTCAGTAGGCTACTTTTAGCATGTCAAAGGACTGTGAGGAACTTTTAACAGCAGATGCAGTGAAAACCAATAATTGCTACTCTTGTTTATAACTTTAGCAAATAACTTTTGTACCACAGGGGATAGAAACTAAATAATTGTGTGCTTTTAATGGCTCATGACAAACTAGAGATAAAAAAAAAGATTTTAATAGACCTTCAACTGTTTACATATTGCACATCAATGAACGCTACAAAGTGCACACCAAATTGGACTTTAGGCTGTATCTCTGTAATGCTTTAGCGTATTTAGACCAAACTTGATACCCATTGTAACAACTTTAATTTAAGGGTACACAAGCAGTGTTGCTGCATGAAATCTGTTTGGAAAGCTTCTATCAAAATGCAAAATACAAACACAGTCTCAATTCGTACATATTCGTACGAGGTGCATACAAGGATCTCACCCCGTGATTGGTAGGTTTAGGGGCGGGGTTAGGCTTAGGTAATTCGTACAAATTCATACGTATTGGCAACTCGTAAAATACGTACGATTTAAAAAGAAATCGTATGAATTCGTACGAGTGAGGTCGTACGGATTTGTACGAATTAGCCACCTCGTTAAATATGTACAAATTGCCGTGAGATCAGGTTGGAAATACCCTCACGGCTGTGATTTATCTAAATCCCATGCATGAAAATCCCTCACCTTTCGGCGAAATTCGCCGTTTTGAAGCCAAAACAGGCTTGTCAGTCTTGGATGGTATTTATTGATTAATGAAAACTTCATGAGAGCATGAGAGACAATCCGCGTGGGAGAAGACGTCAGGGGAGAGATCCTCAATTTAATTTTGTGGTGTTTATGTGTCACCAAAGGCAAAGGATCCTGGACATGGTGTACAGTGGAAAAATTGAAGACAAATTTGTCACAAATTCTGAATAACTAAAATATTTTTGCCCTTCTAACATTTTGTTAATTGGATTTTTTATAGTGTATAGCAGTTGGTGTAACCTTATATTCTTCAATACATTATTAAAAATCTACTATAAATCTAAAATTTTTCAATTAAGTTTAATATATATATATATATTTATATATAATATCTATCAGTAAAAGTCTGCCTTCATAAGTGTAGCAGCATCTTACTTAAACCAGTGAAAAAAATCAGTGACATCACTCAGCATTTCTTTGCTCCACAACGTCACACCACAGGAACAGACGGTTCCTCGAGATTCTGAATGTCACAAATTCTGAATTTCATTCGTTCACAGGCAGCGCGTTTTGCGTGCACAAGCTTTTTATTTTCAATGGAGCCGTGCAATTTAAAATCCAAAGCAGAAATGTTTTTGTTACTGACAGTGCCTTCATGGTTGCCTAACAGCAGACGCTACAGAAGCGCTAGCGCCCTAGCACTTTGAAGTTGGTGGAGGAAGCGATGTGCCTCGAGTTTTCAACGCGTTTTTAAATGCTTCATGTGAACGTACGCTTAAGAGATTAAGTTACATTTAATGCTAAAGTATCGTTGACACTAATACAGACATTATTTTAGTGTGTTAGGGCAGAATGATGCAGCTCTGGTTAAACAGCTGGATGCTGGGTTGAAGTGCAGCTGGATTTGGTCATGGCTTCAACCTGAGGGCAAGGTCTAAGTAAAAGGGCAAGAGGTGTCCTTTCAATTAAAGGCACTCTATGCGATCTTGCAAAACACTAGGGGTACTTGACGTACACCAAAGCAAAAACAAACTTCGGCCAACCAATCGGCAAGAAGAGATGGGGTTTAACGAATGCAAACAAACTTCGGCCAACCAATCGGCAAGAAGAGGTGGGGTTTAACGAGCATTACCTCTTTCGAGTGCGGGTTTTTCCCCCCAATGTATTCAGAGGGCAGACAGCAAGATGATCAAGTGGTGATGTATACGGTTTAAGATAAAAATGAAATGGAGCTTAAATCCTGCAACATAGAGCTCCTTTAAGGGATGTACATATGTCTTTAGACAAACGTCAATACAGTATTTTTTCAGAACCTGTGCTTGGCTTATTATTCCATTCAACTTATATGGCTAAGGTAAAATTGGCAAAGGCAAACAAGTTTTTTTTTGTTCTGGCATGCTCTCTCTGCAATAGCAAATAGCATTTGTAGTTGATGGTATGTTTTTCAATAATAGTAGAAAACACAATTTCTTTGCCCAAAACAACAACAACAACAACAACAAAACTTGGCTGTCAATCATGATGGAAGAATAAACAAGTTACAGCATGTCCCCTAATGAGGCCGCAATATTTATTCTGTGGGAGTTCCCCCAAATCCCGGCTCCATCAGAGGCCACATCACCCCTCGAGCACCCTTCTCCCCCTTTTCACCCCTGACCCATTTTCATGCCTGAAATTGAAACAAGGGAATGAAGTAGTACAGTGTAGCCACAGTGTAATATCAACTAAGGAGTGAATGAACAAGTCATGGGAACAAATTCAGAATTTGTGACGAATTTGTTTTCAATTTTTCCACTGTACACCATGTCCAGGATCCTTTGGAAGGTATGCTATTTTTAGTCCAGTGTTGTTGTAGTTAACATGTCAGCAAGTAGGGTTTAAAGAGGCAAAAAAACAACAACAACAGAGAACTACAGTGTTCCCAGATAATACACTCTTTTCACCTTTCTTTCATCCTGTAGACTCGAATGCATATCATTGTTTACAATGCATAACTGGCAGAACCCTTGCAGTGGGTATAATTGGAAATCATTTTAAATGCCCACAAGTATGCTTGAGACCTTCTATAAATATATAGGTTCAGGTATCAATAAGTATTATGAGGTTAAATCTCAAAATAGTAGGTAATATCAAATATCTCATTCACTAGATTTGTGTTGGGAGAGTTTAAATTAAACATGATCTGCAGGGCTTTATAAATGAAGAACAATCATTAGGTTTACAGTAGACAAATAAAATGCATCTACCAAAATTATGTTGCATTAGACAGCACAATGCACCATTAATGTAGCCAGTAATACTGATGACAGTCAATGAACAATACACATATTGCTCTTTTTGGCACTATTATATGAGCACCTTCAGTGGAGGGAAGCAGCAGTCGCATAAAAATAAATTTTACTGTGAGTGAAAGGAAAGATAATCTGGCATACTATTCTCAGGTTCAGTTCCTTTAAAAAGGAACTTTACCAAGCAGATAAATAAAAGATGTTTTGCTGTATCAGGCATTTTTGACAAATTAAATTCAATACAGCGGAACACCCCATCTCGAGGAACCGTCTGTTCCTGTGGTGTGACGTTGTGGAGCAAAGAAATGCTGAGTGATGTCACTGATTTTTTTCACTGTTTTAAGTAAGATGCTGCTACACTTATGAAGGGAGAGTTGTCAGGCTTTGACTTACTTGTGCAGTGTTTTACTGATAGATATTATATATAAATATATATATTAAACTTGATTGAAAATTTGTAGATTTATAGTAGATTTTTAATAATGTATTGAAGAATATAAGATTACACCAACTGCTATACACTAAAAAATCCAATTAACAAAATGTTAGAAGGGCAAAAATATTTTAGTTAATATTTAATAAAATATTTAACTAATTTTATAGCTTGGGCTTAGTTGAGAAGATGTATTATATTACGTCTGCACACATTTATTTTAAAAACATTAAATGAATGGTAATTTTCAAACCCTGTCAACATTCAGACTGCTAAATGTTGACTTAACTAATAAAAATGAATTCAGCCAACACCAAGATCATTTGGTGACTTCGCAGGAGAAACATCTTGTCAAGTTCATGGGTCAGGTAAGTCCCACTTAATAAATGTTATTTTTAGATTGGACTAATGAGAAAACATGCAACATGTAAATTTTTAAAAAGTGTTTAAGAAATGTGGCTATAGGGCAGTGTCTGTAAAGTTAAGGCGTCAGGTTAAGCTAGTCCAACACAGTTTCACGACCAATTCATACGTATTCGTACAAGGTGCCAAATTTCTGCAAATTCAAACTATTTCGCACGACCTCACTCGTGCGATTTTGTACGATTTGTCTAAAACCCTGTGATGGGTCGGTTTAGGGGCGGGGTTAGGTTTAGGTAATTCGTTCAAATTCATACAGATTAGCAACTTGTAAGAGATCAGCGGCGCCCTGGCAGCAAATGGGAAGCACCTAGAACTCATCATCTTGGGCCAAACGGTCACGGCTGGAGCCATATAAAAGGCGCACCAAATGGAGGATTTGTTGAAACAGCTCATCGGAGTCAGCATCCGCCAGCAGCACTGTTATGAACGACTCGCAGAATGCCAAGAACGAATGGAGGATTGCCTGGCCGAGCTCCAGTTTGCAGCCTCACAAACGAACCCGCTGCCTGACCCCTGAGTGACAGCCAGTCGCCCCTGTCGCACAGTACGCAGGCCGCCCAGCCCCCGAGACGAACCCATGACGATGGATCCCAATGTGTCTGCCACCAAAACGTAGATGGCAGGCTGTTCAGTACATCGAGTGGTGCCGAAGGGAACACTGCACATTCAAGTGGAGATCCACTGGAGAATGTATCGGGCTGTGTTGGACTCCGGCAGCGGTATCACTTTGGTCCGCCCTTATGTTTTGGGACCCCGGCCATCGTCCACGTATTGTTTACCCGTCACGTGTGTCCACAGAGACACACGCCGAGTTCCTGCTCACACTGTGAAAATAAAAGGAAGGAAATGAAGCTAGAGAAGTGGAGGTGGGAGTCGTAAGTGACCTCTCAACAGAAACCTCCCCCCATTCCACTCATTCCTCTGCCCATAATTGGGGTGCCCTTCAAGCGAATCAGGATGGACCTTGTAGGGCCGCTGCTCTGGCCAGGGGCACGAGCACATCCTCGTTATCAAGGACTATGCTACCCGATATCCCAAGGCCATTCCCCTCCGCAAAGCGACATCCAAGGCCATCGTCAAGGAGGTGTTCCTGTTGGCCAGCCGTGTAGAAATCCCAGCTGAAATCCTGACCGACCAGGGAATCTCCTTCATACCCTGATTAATGGCTGACCTCTGCCGCCTGCCGAAGGTCCAACAAATACGTACATCCGTGTACCACCCCCAGACGGACAGCCTTGTTGAATGCTTTAACAAGACGCTCAAGCAAATGCTCCGGAGGGTGGTGGTCGAGGAAAGGAAGGATTGGGATCTGCTACTCCCGTATGTCTTATATGGAATCCGAGTTCCCCAGACGTCAACAGGATTCACACCGTTTGAAATGCTGTTCGGCCGCCAGCCCCGGGGCCTAGTCGACATGGCCAAAGAGGCCTGGGAACAGCAGATGGCAGCTCAACGAACCACAGTGGAACACATCCGGGAGATGAAGGAAAGAATAGACCGTGTCATGCCATTAGTCCGGGAACACATGATGAAGGCCCAGCAAGCCCAGCAACACACCTACAACCGAGTGGCAAATCCACGGGAATTCAACCCAGGAGATAAGGTAAGGCTCCTGGTCCCCAATGCTGCATGTAAATTCCTAGCCCAATGGCAAGGGCCCTACACCGTGGAGGAACGTGTGGGGTCAGTTAACTACCGGGTGCGACAGCCAGGACATCGCAACCTCCATCAAGTGTACAACATTAACCTGATGAAACGCTGGATATGGGACTGGGACCAGGCGGCTGCCTTCGTCGCCCCAGGGCCCGCGGTTGTAGATACCAACCCCCATCTTTCGGCCTCCCAGAAAGCTGAGCTGAGGCACCTGGTCGGTCAGTTCCAGGATGTGTTTTCGGAGACCCCCGGCAAACCACCGTCGTCCACAATGATATCCTCACACCACCAGGGGTCCTCGTCCGGCAGCAGCCCTATCATATTTCCGAGGCCCGTCGGCAGGCTATAGAGGAGGAGATAAAAAAAATGCTGAAGCTGGAGGTGATAGAACCATCCCGGAGCCCGTGGACCAGCCCCATCGTCCTGGTGCCAAAGCCGGATGGCACCCTCTGTTTCTGCAACAAATACCGTTGCCTAAATGAGATCCCAGTCCGACAGCTATCCCATGCCCCAAGTGGACGACCTGCTGAAGTGGCTGGGAAGGGCCCGGTTTATCACTACCTTGGATCTCACCAAAGGCTATTGGCAGGTACCACTATCCGAAGACGCTAAGCCAAAGACTGCGTTTTCAACCCCGTCTGGACACTGGCAGTACCTGACCCTTCCCTTCGGATTACATGGAGCTCGAGCTACATTTCAGCGCTTAATGGACATCGTCCTCCGGCCCCATCAGGAGTATGCTGCTGTCTACATCAATGACATTATCATCCACTTGGAGGCATGGGAGGATCACTTGGACCGGAGGGTGCTGTCGGAGCTGAAGCGGGCTAAAAGCAGCACTTACCTAAGAACCTGTTTTACATGCCCCTGACTTTAATTGCCCCTTCCTGTTGCAGACCATAAGCTGTCCCAGGCAGAGAGAAAATACACAGCCGTGAAGAAAGAAGCCCTCGCCATCAAGTGGGCAGTCCTGGAGCTCCGTTATTACCTGCTGGGCCATAAGTTCACCTTGTTCACAGACCACGCTCCTCTTCAGTGGATGGCCCGGGCAATGGATACGAATGCCCGGGTCATAAGATGATTCCTGGCGTCGCCACCGGTCTGGAGCGAGTAACAACAAACACAACAGGCTCTCTCGGATCTGGGCAGCTTACGCAGGTCTGTAAGGGGACACTCCCCACCCACCCCCTATCTCTCATCTTTTCTCTTTCACCAGGACCAGGTGGGGAGTGTGGCGGGAAGAGATCAGCGTCGCTCTGGCAACAAATGGGAAGTACCGGGAACTCATAATCTCGGGCCAATCGGTCACGGCTGGAGCCACATAAAAGGCGCACCAAGCCACCACTAAGATGAGCAACGACTCCAATGCAGACGTTTGTGATACTTACCCGCTGTCTTTCACTTACCTTGCAGATGAGACGCCGTGACCAAGGAAGCCGGAGACTGCACCTTTGCACCTTTGCACCGATCACTGTCACCTAGGGAAGAAAGAAAGGAGAAGGGACTGTCACTCAACGCACGCCACCAGCACGGACACTTTAAACATTTGCTCACCTTGTAATATCAATAACTGCAATAACTGATATTGATACATTGTAAATTATTTAAAAGACATAATTTGATTTTTTTTTTATTTAAAATGTGCTGTTCTTCCAAGGCACCAAACACTGGCACATGACCTAACCACTCCACTGCAAATGTGTGTACTTTCAAGACCAGGAGTTTATTGTTTTCATTCCAGGTAATATGTGTAAATGTCTAGAGTTTTTACTACATAATGTGCTTTATTGTTCTTAGTGGCATCTATGCTAATATTAGTCTTTTTCATTCTTATTCCGAGGTGAATGTAGCCACCCAGATCCAGTCTGTACCAAGAACAGACAGTGGATCAGCATCTAGAGATGACCTCTACAGCCCTGAATGTCAGTTGAGACCATGTCAGCTAGATTACTTTTTTTATTCCTGTAAGTTTAGATCGTAAAAGTTAAAAAAAAAAAAAAGTAGATTGTTATTAAAGTAAGGCTATTATGTGTTGTAACATGTCTTTTAATGATTAATAAACACCAGTTAGCCATTTTTGATATTTTTAAAAAAATACAAATTTGTTTATGTAGTAAACTCTAGTTGAGGTAACATAAAACACAGAGTAAACATATACATTTTAATTAAAATCAGAAATTGACTCTGTAAAATTTCTGTGGAACGTTTTACTAAATAGAAATTAATTGAAACTGCTTGAATTTTTCCAGTGTAGAATATTCTGTACCCATTATTATTGCCAAGTAAAGTGTGTCAGACCAGGGTCTTTTATTACTCTGCTTATTACATGGATGTATATTAAGTAAATAAAAAATAACAAGAAATAATGATTTGTGTTACACTAACACTGAAACAATATTACATTAACAACTCTAAATTTCTAACCTGTATTATTAATAATCAAAATAAACATTCAAAATTACTTTCATATGGACAAGTTAACTTACAGATTTATTTAAAATAAAACATCTCTCTCATCCTCCTCTTTCTGTTTCTTTTGGTACCCGTTCTTCTGAGACATATTTACTTTTTGCTTTAACTGCTGAGCTTCTTGCCATCCGTTAAAGTCTTCATGCTCCCTATATCAATATGAAAATAAATTGTCTATTTAAAAATTAATTGCAAAATGAGAATTATAAGAACACAGCAACAAATTTAAAGTTGTTTTCCAAGCCATATCAGATTTGATTGTGAAGCAATGATAAATGGGTGAGTTGTTTAGTTACTTTTTAATTTGTCCTCATATTAACATCTTTAATTTTTCATTCTGACAGATTCTTAGACGTGTAAATCATGTAAAGAGAATAATAGACCAATCATAGGATGATGCATTGCCTCCTCTCATGTGATTTAGGGATCTATTAAAACTCAATGGATTCAAGGGAGGCAAGAACCACTGGTGTTGGACAATGTTTTTTTTTTTAGAAGAAATAGTGATTTATACACTTTTTAATGCTGTATTTCACAATGCTTTCATCTTTTATTTTTTACTGTGGATTATTTTCTCATCCAATATTTGGGAAGGATTTTCCATAGCCTCAATTGATAGTTATATGCTCCCGTAGACCCTGCTTCAACACAGATGCCTGTAAGTATCAAGAAATGTACATACAAAATATAGGAAATAAGTACTAGTATGTCAGTATGTATTGTGGACTGGGAGGCTTTTGATAAAGCATGTTTAGTAACGTGACACATATAAAAATGTAAGCTATAAATACAATGGTTATGTAAAGTATTCAGACCCCCTTAAATTTTCACTCTTTGTTATATTGCAGCCATTTGCTAAAATCAAGTTAATTTCTTTTCCTCATTAATGTACACACATCACCTCTTATTGACAGAAAAACACAGAATTGTTGAAATTTTTGCAGATTTTTAAAAAAGAGAAATACTGAAATATCACATGGTCCTAAGTATTCAGACCATATTTGCTCAGTATTTAGTAGAAGCACCCTTTTGATCGAAATACAGCCATGACTCTTTTTGGGAAAGATGCAACAAGTTTTTCCACACCTGGATTTGGGGATCCTGGGCCATTCAAGAACAGTCACAGAGTTGTTGTGAAGCTCCTTCGTTATTTTAGCTGTGTGCTTAGGGTCATTGTCTTGTTGGAAGGTAAACTTTTGGCCCAGTCTGAGGTCCTGAGACTTCTCTGTAACCTTGGCCAGATCTGTGCCTTGCCACAGTTCTGTCTCTGAGCTCTTCAGGCAGTTCCTTTGACCTCAAGATTGTCATTTACTCTGACATGCATTGTGAGCTGCAAGGTCTTATATAGACAGGTGTGTGTCTTTCCTAATCAAGTCCAATCAGTATAATCAAAC
>JAUCMU010000046.1:14204704-14214739 GCA_032275025.1 Enteromius treurensis | reverse complement strand
AAATATCACTTCTTAATTACACTATGTGTTCGCTGAACGGACAGATTAGTTGATGGTAATTCTGCTACAGTTACTACTGGCAACTAATATAAATAATTGCAATTAATCATAATTAATAGTAATTTATTAATTATTAATAATTTATGTTACCAATGTCCTGTTACACATTTGTACTTACACATACTGTACCATTCTGAGGGTTGTTACATGTGTGTAGTTACAGAAATATTACAGCTGTACATACTATGTGTACTTTCACTGTGGTTACATACTACGTACACATCTAGTTACTATGGAAGTAAACAGGTATTAGGGGCACTTTAAGATTTCTGTAATAAGATATCCAAAAACCACTTGCACAGTGTTATATATTTCATGCAGTTGTGTCATCTGAAAAGTTCTGTAGGATTTATAAATTCCAGAATAAAAAAAAAAATCCCTGTTTATTGTCACCTATCAATGACGCAATATCCACACTTTTCTCAGCTTCTGCCTATGAATACTACAGCAACACACATGGACAAATGCAGAAGTGGTAGTTATTTATTTTGTATTTCTGTTTTATGGATCATGATTACACTCTTAACAATCCTGAAAAATTCACGAGATGCGTATAATATATAGTTCGAGATTTATCGCCCAGTCCTAAGTCATGTACAGATGGTTAAGTGAATAAACAGATATAGATAAGCTTTGCATCTGTGAACACAATTATTAAAAACAACATCTCCAAAGGTTCCATGCTCTATCATTGCGTCATCGACATTTGCCTCGTTGCTTTTTTTTGTTACAAGGCGATCCTCTGTGGCGCTGTCCGACTGCCATCAGCGGGAACCTTCCCCGGAAAACTAGTTTCCACCCGGACCGCTTTCCATCGAACACCTGGGGCATTTCCACCCCAGGTGTCGCTCATTTCATTTCAGTATTTAAGGGACTAACAGACTAACATTCAGTGCGAACTTTTGATCGTTATCGACAACTCTGAGCGTTTATTGGACTACTTTTCGGACTGCTTTGTTATCTGACCTGGATTGTTTATCTCTACTCTGAAACCTGCCTGTTGCACTGAATGTTTGCCTGGACCTGGACTTTGATCATTTGCTTGTTGCCTCTGACTCTTGCCTGAACCCT
Organism: Enteromius treurensis; assembly: GCA_032275025.1. Taxonomy (NCBI): domain Eukaryota; kingdom Metazoa; phylum Chordata; class Actinopteri; order Cypriniformes; family Cyprinidae; genus Enteromius; species Enteromius treurensis. Next base: position 14,213,608 of record JAUCMU010000046.1, on the reverse strand, counting down.
GTGGACTGATTCCTGCTTGACACCTCGACCTTTCGCCCGTTTAACGGTACTGTCTTTGCTCTGTCTCTTACATTATGTCTGCCCCTGATGACCATCACATGTTTGACTTTGAGTGTGACAATAAATTGTTGCAAATGGATCAACCGTCTGCCAGCCATTCATTACAGAAAACTTCGCCAAACTCTGATCCAGTAACGATGAACAAAGTTGTTCGCGAAGTCACCAGCCAACGCGCCATGCTAAATACTCATCACCGACAGCTAGATAAGCTAACCAGTTTGTCAGAGGAGATGAGTCAAACTCTGAGGGCTTTACAGGCTTCTGTTCAAAGGCTGAGCGTCGCCATTACATCTCAGACGACCAGCGCCCCTATCGTTAGTCCTGCTCCAGCGATCCCTCCACCACAAGCACAACCAAGCACTAGCCACGCCGCTAAAATATCGCTTCCAGAGAAGTACGACGGCTCACCAGGAGAATGCAGGGGTTTTCTTATGCAATGTAACCTTTATATCACCCGTCAACCTGGCAGCTTCTTGGATGACGACAGCAAGGTGTCGCTGTTATGCTCTCTTCTGACTGGACGAGCTTTGGACTGGGCTCTTTGGGAGGGACAAGGGATGTCTTTTGTCAGCTACGGAGAGTTTATGCAGCGTTTCAGGGAGGTTTTCGACCACGCCACGGTTGGACGAGAACCTAGTGATGAGATCCTTACCCTGAGGCAGGGAACTAGCTCAGCAGCTGAGTTCACGCTGCTTTTCCGCACGCTGGGTGCAAGAACAGGTTGGCCTCCCGAACCTCTCAAGGCCCTCTACCGTAAGGCACTCTCCCGTGACCTCCAGATGGAACTCGCCTGCCGCGATCAAGGAAAGACATATGAGGAATTCATGGAGCTAGCTATCCAGGTGAACAACCTCATACGCTCTAGACGTGTTCGTCCTGTGCCCGCACCATGCACATTCGCCTCGCTACCTTCACCACCAGGCCCCGAACCCATGCAGATTGGCAGGACACACTTGGCGGATGATGAACGCAGCAAAAGGATAAGGGAGAACTTGTGTCGTTACTGTGGCCAATCTGGACACATCCGAGCCGATTTCCCTGTGAGACCAAAATGTACCACTCCGCCACGGGTGAGTTCTAAAATTTCAGAACATTCCATGACTATATCAGTTTCCTTAACTATTAAGAGGAGAAACATTGAAACAACAGCTCTCATTGATTCTGGGGCAGAGGGTAACTTCATTGATGAGAAATTTGCTAAGCACTTGCGTTTGCCTCTTGTTCCATGTGGATCACGTGTGGCGGTGGCAGCCATAGATGGTCATCCATTGGGCTCCGGGGAAGTCTCCTATATCACCCAGGATCTGCAGCTTCGCATTGGACCCATGCACTCCGAGAAATTAAGACTGTTCACTATTCACTCACCCGACCATTCCATCATCCTGGGCCTACCCTGGCTTGAACTTCACAACCCTGTTATCTCCTGGGTAGATCATCAGATCATCCGTTGGTCCACTCACTGCCATCACAACTGCATGAAGTTCACCCAACCTAACAAAGTGCCTTCCTCCAGGTTCCAGCCTTTAAGAAGAGGACCTTGGCACAATTCCTTCTGAATATCATGACCTTCAAGAGGCCTTTAGCAAGATCAAAGCCACTCACCTTCCGCCACATCAATCCACAGATTGTGCCATCGATCTTCTGCCTGGCGCCGTTCCTCCAAAGGGTCGGGTTTTCCGGTTGTCACTACCTGAAACAGAGAGCATGCAGAAATACATTCAGGAGGGGCTGGCCAAAGGATTTATTCAACCCTCAACGTCACCTGCATCTGCTGGATTCTTCTTTGTCAAGAAGAAGGACGGCTCACTTAGACCTTGTGTAGACTATCGAGGGCTCAATGAGGTCACGGTGAAGTACCGATACCCTCTTCCACTCGTACCGGTTGCTCTAGAACAGCTCCGCAAGGTGCGCTACTTCTCTAAGCTTGATCTGAGGAGCACCTACAATCTAATCCGAATACGAGAGGGGGACGAGTGGAAAACCGCCTTCTCAACCAGCTCAGGACACTACGAGTATCGGGTGATGCCATTCGGGTTGTCCTATAGTCCATCTGTATTTAGGCATTAATCAACGATGTGTTTAGAGACGAGCTCAACCGAACTGTGATAGTTTACTTCGATGACATACTCATTTACTCTGAGTCCTTAACTGAACATATCCAACATGTGCGCAAGGTCCTGCAACGCCTAATTAAACATCAGCTCTACGCCAAGTTGTCGAAATGTGAGTTTCATCTCACTCAGATCACCTTCTTGGGTTATGTCATCAGTCAGGAGGGAGTAACCATGGACGAAGGCAAGGTAGAGTCAGTGGTGGAATGGCTTCGACCCAGGACCATCAAGGAGTTTCATAGGTTCCTGGGATTTGCTAACTTTTATCATCGTTTCATTAAGAACTTCAGCCAAGTAGCTGCACCCCTCACCACTATGACTAAGAAAGGACCTCTTACTCTTCAATGGAATGCACAAGGTGAGTAGGTCTTCATGGATCTCAAAATCCGCTTCACCACGGCTCCCTTCCTGCGACACCCAGATCCGGAGAGAGCATTCATTGTGGAGGTCGACGCTTCCAACACCGGAATCGGGGCGGTCTTATCTCAACGCCACGGTGACCCAGGCAAAGTATACCCGTGTGCCTTTTATGCACGAAAACTCACTTCAGCTGAGCAAAACTATGATGTGGGAGATCGAGAGTTGCTCACCATGAAAGACGCTCTGGAAGAATGGCACCACTGGCTCGAGGGGTCAACCTTACCGTTTCTGGTTCTCACTGATCACCGGAACTTAGAGTACATCCGTGGGGCTAAGAGGCTGAATTCCAGGCAGGCCAGGTGGTCATTATTCTTCTCCCAGTTTGACTTTACCATTACTTACCGCTCAAGAATGGCAAGGCTGACGCCCTATCACGGAAACATGATTCCTGCACTGATTCCAGACCACCCGAACACATCAATACACCTTTTCGCATCATAGCCCCTATACGGTGGGATATCATGGAGGAAATAGAGGAAGCCCTGACTCAAGACCCTGCTCCTCCGGACTGTCCCCCAGGACGGACACACGTACCAGAACCCCTACGCCAGAGACTGCTACACCAGATTCATGACTATCACAGCTCCGGTCATCCAGGTATCACCGCCACCACTGAAATTGGTCAATAACAGGTTCTGGTGGACCACTGTTCCAGCCGACGTCATTCAGTTCATTCGCTGATGCCCTACCTGCAATGTGAGTAAGTCTTCCCATCAGAAACCTGCTGGCCTCTTACACCCTCTGCCCATCCCTGAAAGACCGTGGTCACACATAGCCATTGACTTTATCACAGACCTACCTGCGTCCAACGGCTTCACCACCACCTTGACCATCGTGGACCGTTTCTCAAAGGCCTGCCGGTTCGTTCCACTCCCGAAACTACCATCTGCCTGGGAGACAGCTCAGGTTGTCACGAAGCAAGTGTTCCGTTTCTATGGAATCCCTGATGCTATTGTAACCGACCGGGGTCCTCAATTCACCTCCCGACTGTGGCATGCTTTCTGTGAGCACATGAATATCAATGTGAGCCTTACTTCAGGCTATCATCCACAATCTAACAGCCAGGCCGAGCGCCTCAACCAGGAACTCACCAGATTTCTTCGCTTATATTGCCATAGCAAACAGGGAATGGAGTCAGTACCTGCTATGGGCAGAATACGCCCAGAACTCGTTACGCAAACCATCCACCGGTATGACCCCTTTCAAATGTGTCCAAGGCTTTCAACTCCCCATGTTCCCCTGGTCGGGAGAACAGTCCAACTTACCCACCTTGGATCACTGGCTTCAGAATAGTGAAAAGGCCTGGAATCAGGCCCATGTGCATCTCCAACAAGCCATCCGCTGCACCACTGAGCAAGCCGACCGTCATCGCCGTCCCGGCCCTGCCTTGGACCTTCGACTACAGGGGTCCTGCCGTAAACTAAATCCCAGGTACATGGGTCCCTTCGTCAAATTACACCAGTATCTCGGCCTTCTCGTTACCGTATCTCACCCACTTTCCATGTGTCTCTGTTAAAGCCCGCTGATGCTCCGGAAGGACAGAGGAGCCAGGACGAGGTCGCCGCTCCTAGAGTCCACGTGATCCTGGACTCTAGGTGTCGGGGTTCACAACTACAGTATCTGATTGATTGGGAGGGCTACGGCCCAGAGGAGAGGTCCTGGGTCAACGCTCGGGACATCGCGGACCAAACCCTCATTGTGCGGGGGCTCTGTTACAAGAGAGGGGGCGCTGTCCGACCACTCTCAGTGGGAAACTTCCCAGGAATACTAGTTTCCACCCGGACCGCTCATTTCATTTCAGTGTTTAAGGGACTCACGGACTAACATTCAGTGCGAAGTTTTGATCGTTATGGACCTGGACTTTGATTATTTGCTTGTTGCCTCTGACTGTTGCCTGGACCCTGTGGACTGATTCCTGCTTGATACTTCGATATTTCGCCTGTTTAACGGTACTGTCTTTGCTCTGTCTCTTACATTATGTCTGCCCCTGATGACCATCGCATGTTTGACTTTGAGTGTGACAATAAATTGTTGCAAATGGATCAACCGTTTGCCAGCCATTCATTACAGTTTTGAAAATGTGACCTTTAGTGGCAAAAACATACATATTGTTCCTTTAATATAAAGTGGCCCAAATTTGTACAAATATAATTTGGGTCATTTAGACTACTCTTGGTACTGATTCTGGCATTTTTGCAATAAACAAGTCAACAATCAATTTCATCAACAATTTCTGTTTACATTTTTGTTTATTACTTCTTATATATTTTATTCTCTATAAAATGGTTAGGTTTAGATTTGGTGGATGGGTTAGTTAAATTTACAATTTGAAATAATGTATTAATAAAATTCAAGCAATGCATTTATGATACAAGGTTTCCTTTTTTTTCTTTAGCTGTGAATACATAGTAATGTTTCCATTTTAGATGTTTCAATACATACACAACTGTACATTTTGGCATCTATCAAAATGGTATATGCTTATATATCTGTAAATGTTACTCAGTAATACCCACGTGTAAACAACGAGACCAAATTTGACCAAAAGGGCACAAATCCTTCAAACAAACAAATGAATTACAGCCAATTATGAACCAGAAAAAAACTTTTTTACATTTCGCCATAAGCACTTGGAATAGATATGGGTTTGTTGTTACCAAATATGGGCCCATGTCATAATTTGAACCTTTTTCAGAAGAGGCTTCCTAAATCATCCTAGGATCAAATTGGTCCTAATAATTGCTTTTCAAGTTAGACAATTCTTGAATTGTGATTGCCTGACTGAGCATTTTTAGTTTGGTTTATATTACAAAATGTGTCTCTGTCCACATTTAAAAAATTGATGAGTCATGAATGTTAACTAGAATGGCTTTAATAATAGACTTTGCAAGTCATCTTAAAAAAGGAGGAATGGTATTTCATTTTTGTCATTATGAAATGCAAACAGAATGCCCTGTTTGCTCATGAAATTGAATATGATTGAACTATCTGTAATTATTATTTACACAAGTCTCACATCATACACTGAGATCCCATGAGAGTAAACTTGATTAGACTAGTCTCCCTGATAGTCAAACCACTATACCTCAAGGTCTTGTTTTTAAAATTGCCTCACTAATTTATTGATCTATACTTCAACAACAAAAACCTTTACACTTTACAGTCAGTTCAAAATTCAATTACTGAAATCATGCATGGAGTTAATCCTAAACAAGACAGCTATCATTTGATGGACACAAAATTATGCCACATCCTTGCACTTTGGAACCACTGATTTAGAAATGTTAAAAGATTTTGATGTTAGAAATGTTATTAGATGTTTCCTCTAGCACAAATTTAAACAAGTCAGAGGCTTTCTGTATTAGAAAATGGCTGCCATATTATGTAAGTTACCTCTTAGTAGTTTGTATGGATTACGCTCGATGGAACTGGCACCATTGATTTGATTTAAGGTTTTCAGCGAACTTGGCAGAGATTGACAGGCTAATCCATTTAGTGTCACTTAGCAGCTAAACGTGACGCACACAATCCCTAAAGAAATATGATGATAAATTGAAACATCCAGTTTGGTGTGAAGACTTAAATTAATTAAATAGTAAAACATAAGTAAAACAGCGGGTTCATTGGCATTACCATTTGTGTATTGTTTTGCATTTCTGATACACCATGTTAGACATTTTTTTTTTTGTGCATGGGAACGTGCATGGTGTACTGTTTATCATCATCCTGACATCCTGACCCAGTACACAATGTTACAATGCCAGAAACCTCAGCCTAGCTCGACTTTGTGTGTGACTTCAAACCTTTGGTGAACAGCCTTTCTTCCTTTCAGGGCAATAAATCCAAACTCCATCCCCAGGAGCAAAGTCTTTATCCTTGCTGTGGATATAGTATACCTACTTATTTTGGGCTGCAGCAGTCCAGATCTCTGGCTCAGTCATAGACAACGTTTTGTTGTCTCACAGCTTCTGCAACTACTCTTGGACCTCTCGTATCTCTGGTTCAGTTGGGTACCCAAATACAAATTTCACTAGTGTCTGATGCTTCTGGCCAAGAATAAAGACAGCTGATGTGCAACCTGTAGACTCATGAACTGCTGTCTGACAGGTCAGGGGATAGCTGACTGTCCCAATTTCACTTGCGTTTGCTAGTCAGGATGGCCTGCTGTGTGGACAGGGTATGACTTAACTGTTCCACTTAGCCATCACTTCTGTCAGGGTGGCGGAGGTCATCTATATTCCCAGAAGTCTGTGGACCTCCCTGAAGATAGGGTAGTGCTGGACGATAGAGTACTTCATATTCCTTTGGCCAAAATAGTCCATGGTGATGAAGACGTAACAGTTTACAGACTGGAAAGGGAGCTGGGATATCGACTCCTACACACATTCCACTGGTATCCCAGCAAAGTACTCCTGTGGCAAGGCATATCCTTCCAAGGGCCCTTCCTGACTATACACACCTCACAGCAATGCACATAGAGCTCCACATCTTGATGGAATCTTGCCCAATGGAACTGGCTCATAGGCCTTTGCAGAAGTCTTTTTACTCCGAAATGGCTTGTCCTCACTGAACCATGGACTTAAGCAGCAGGACACCAGCAATACTCCATGTTCCCACTCCCTCTCCAAGAGTGTGTCACGTTGTCACGCTCAGAAGGAGACGGAAACAAGAAGGTAAGTATCCACAGGTAAGTATTTATTCAGAGGTTTTTTAAGGAAACACAAAGACTCGTTTAGGTGAGTAATTCAGGTAATAAAATCAGGTAGTAAACTTAAAATTCCCTTTTTTCAGCTAGATCACTGAAGGTAAACAGAGAAGGCAAATAATCAGTCTCAATAGTTCATAGAAGGAATCCGAAGTAGAAGGCTCAGGCAGGCAGGCAGGTAGGTAGACAGATTAGTTTTGGATGAGAGCTGGAATTCAGAGCGGTCTCCATAAAGTTGTGTGGAGTAGCAACGAGCTCAGCCAACAACTGTTTGGTGAAGCTGAGTATATGTGGAGTGCGGGTGATTGGGGACAGGTGTTCAGAATTCCGGGGATTGTGATCGGGTAAGTAGGTCAAGTGCAGGAGTGGCTGGCTGCGGTGTGTTGGTGACTGATTCAGGAACAGGTGTTAGTGAAGATGTGACACATGTATACATGTCTCTGAAATACATATCCACAGCAATAAACAGCTGGTAGAAGTAATATAACTAAGAGCGAGAGAACATACATATGTGTTCAGCCATACATATGGGAAGCCAAAAGCACTGACAGTGGGATAAAGCAGCACAATGTTACTCTCTCAGAAATAAAGGTACACAAGCTATCACTGGGGCGGTACCTTTTCAAATGGTACATGTTTGTACCTATAGGGTCCATTTTGGTACCTTAAAGGTACATATTAGTATTTAAAATTGTATATATTTGAACCTAATGGGTACAATGTACAAAGTGGACCTTTTGAAAAGCTACCGCCCCAGTAACAGCTTTTGTACCTTTATTTCTGAGCTCGCATTGCACTGACCAAATATGGTTAAAAAGCTACACTTCAGCAGTTTTGTGAGTTTTCCCAACTTGTGGTTTTAGTTTATACACAACTAAAATACCTCTTACAGAAATAAGCTGAGAAATCTGCTGAAGCTGGTTGCCCTAAACATCTACGTTTTCCCATCTTTTTATTTTTTATAGTGTACGTACTGTAACGACATGACATTCTCAAAATACTCTGGAGTGATAGTCAAGTCAAGTCACTTTTATTTATATAGCGCTTTTAACAATACAGCACTGAACATTATCAATTAGAAGAACAGAGTGATGGTAATGTATAATGACGAGAATTAAACAATTTATTTATCAAATGCAGAGATGGTCTCTGTTGTCAAGACTATGATAATCACTGGAAATCAGGTGTCCACAACTAAGCAAGCCAGAGGCGACAGTGGCAAGAAACCAAAACCCTATCCATGAGAGAATGGGGAAAAAAAACCTTTAGAGAACCAGGCTTAGTTGGGTCCAGTTCTCCTCTGGCCACGGAGCTCATCTAGGTGTTCTGGTCTCCAATAAAGATAATCTCTTTGTGCTGGTAGACCATCTGATCCGGATACGGACTGAGGAACAGAGTAAAAGAGAGACAGACTAATATTAGCATAGATGCCATTCTTCTTACGATGTAATTAGTACACGTGTGTTAAGGGGAGTGTTCCCAGTTTTGGCTGATCTAATTAATGCAGCCTAACAATCCTTTAACGGATTTCATTAATAAATGTGTATCAGTGTGTTATGTGTAAGCCAGAGTAAAGAGATGTGTCTTTAATCTAGATTTAAACTGACA
>JAUCMU010000046.1:14150630-14170916 GCA_032275025.1 Enteromius treurensis | reverse complement strand
GTGATAATGTGGGTTTGAATGATTCGTAACATTTTTATGATTGTAACGAGTAACGATGCAGCACATAAAAAATCTATTGGAGTAAAAGTATTAAAGTCATCGAAAATATGTACCGAAGTAAAAGTGGAAGTAGGAGAAAAAAACTATACTCAAGTAGAGTACAGATACTGCCTTTTAGTACTTAAGTACAGTAGTGAAGTAGTTCTACTTCGTTAGGCTTGCAACATCAGCATCAGCTGCAAACAGTTCTGAGTGTCCTTGTTCATAATAAACAAGAACATGCAAGCGCTTAAATCCTGAAACATCATGTTCCTCTTTGAAGAGCATAATATCCACTCTGTTGATGGTCACTGAAACATGATAGTTCCTCATCACACATATACAAACATAAGCACGGGGTCTAATGAAATTGTTTCCTTAAGAAGTTAAGAAGAGAAATCGGAGGATTGCTGGCGCGGTCTTGAGACAGCATGTTTTTATACGGGTTTCAGTCAATCATCTCATCTGGGGGGTTGTGCTAAAGTTACTGCCGTGGTGTTAAGTGAAGATATGAGAAGGAACAGCACTCAAAACTGTGTTCGTAGCAATTGCTTTACAACGCTTGCATAAACAACTGTCTTCTAAACTGACATCTTAATAGAAATGACCACTTCGAAACATTCAAAACAAACAAAACTCATTTCAAAAAGTGTCACCCCTTTTTTTCTACCTGGATTTATTTGTGTTGTTTTTGTTTAATAGTCCCATATTGGCAAATCTGAAATTTCCTGGCTTTTTTCATGATACAGTACGTGAGGTCTAAGTTTCAAAATGTTCCATGCACAGTTAACTGCACACAATCTGCATAAAGTAGCAGTGAATTTTTACGAGCCGCTGGGACTTCTGTAAAACTGACAGCCGATCTACTCAGTCACCACCTTGAGTCATCACCCGAGCACCACCCATTGTCCATGATATCACTGAGCCACAACACGGAAACATGTCCAAAAGCTTAACTTTAACAGACCAAACCAGATCAGCCGACCTGTACCTGTGACCGTTTTTTTGTTTTGTTTTTGTCTGGCAGTGGCATCAGGTAGGTGATCATATTTTTTATTTGAGGCTGTATTACGTTGATTCTGGCACTCAACATCACAACAAGATGATATTTTAAGCTCCTTATGTAGCTGCATCTGTGCTAGTTTTCAATGGGCCACCTTTAGTCTTCCCTTTGTTTTGCAGTCAGCTAGTGCTGTGACATAATTGTGACATAACATTACATTTGATTGGCCTTGGTCGTGTGTCACTCAGAAAAATCAATCAGGACAATCAAAAGAGAGGCTCATGAATATTAATTAGACAGACCAAAACCGACCTGTTTTTGTCAGAACTCCTCCAAGAGGAGAAAATATACTGCAAATATATATTCTTAAGGACATCAACACCTAAAATAAAGGTGTACAATATGGGACCTTTAAATAAATGTGTCTACTGCGTATAGACCCAACTCTCCATTTCTGAAACCTGTTAGGTTACAATATGAAGACTCTTGTTTCAGCATGTTGTATTCACACTGCATGATTTAACCCTTTTGTCTTTCTCTCGCATGATCTTACATTATTTTACGCATATTAGATTGTACAACCCAGTTTGTAGACAAGGCAGAGATGACAGCGATTCCTTCTATTGAAAAGTTGTGTCTCCACGAAAATCATGCAGTTTGCCCGGCTTGAGTAAGTCAGGGAAAAAAAAAACCAACAACCCTAAAACGCCTGTGAATCAAATTCCGAATGCAATCTGTAATATAATGTGATTTAAAATACCATATCTTTTGCTGCGGTTCTCCAGGACAGTGGTGCATGAAATGCTGCTGCACTCTATCAAGAAGGGTTTGTGAGAAGTGTCATAAATTCATTTATTCTGTAGCTGATTGCAGGAACTTTCTCATCAGTAACATCCTCCACAGTAATGCTGGCAGAATGAGCCCGGCTTTGCACCTGATGCTCAGGCCCTCGATAAAAGGCAAGCGGCAGATGAAGTCAGACACCATGCCAATGTTGATGTGAGCTCAATAAACTATAATCTCTTAACTTCAGCTGGCTTAAAGATTCTGTGCTGCTGAATGAGATACAGCTGCAATGCTCTTGTGTTTATCTTTTCCTTTTCTGTCCTGTCAGCATTACTTTTTTTACTTCATTTGACTCCAGGTTTAGGTACATCTAATCTGTACGTAATTAGGGGCTTGTGTGGTGGCTGTGGTAATTACACCTTTTCAAAACACAATCCATCACTATCCAGGGTTAGATCTTCTCCGAAATCTTTCGCACAGAATACAAACTTTTTACCTAATCCCCGTTGTTCTTGTTTGCTGAATGTTTCCTGTTGTTTCATAATGGCAGATAAAAACAAAAGCATCTCTGCAAACATAAGGCGCAGCATGTTTTGATGTAGTCTCACAATGTAAACAGCAGCTCTGCGCTGGACGTATTATTTGTCGGATTACTCACAGAGCACATCTGTGCATTAGTAAACAAACGGAAGAAAAGCTCACCGAAGACGGTACGTGCTGGAACGGACTCCCGGTTCAACCAGAAGGAGACCTGAGACAGAATGACGGTCATTATGCAGGGGAGATACGTCTGGATCACGAAATAGCCAATTTTCCTTTTCAAATGGAAATACGTTGTCATCACCACATATTCTCCTGTATTAGAAATGAGAAAAGAAAAAGAGAGAGACCATAAGAAAGTTGAATTATTGATGAGACAACACATAGACTGAAATATTCAGAATTTTATTTATGGATGATCACGGAGGAAGAGCAACTGAGATACAGGAGGTGGGGATCTTGTGTTGGAGAGGAGGTTTAACTGATTGCTTCTTGTAGATCACAGCGCCAACGACGAAGGGATTTGAGTGTTTTCCCAGCATGGCTGGGCCAGATTGGATGTTCTAACCTTAACAGTGGGAAGGAAGTGACAGACAATTGCTCAATCTGAAAGCCCTACCATTTTATTCTCTCTGAAGATCTGACAGAGCATGAGGGGCTGCAATTATGTCTTTAAAATCAGAGGTCAGATGGCCAATTTGCACCTCTCAAGTCATTTCGCGTTGCTTCAGAATTTTGTACATTTCCATAAAAATCAAAGGAAAGGAAATCTTATTATTCAGCGGCTGGTCTATCGTAGATCAGGAGAAGCAGGACACTAGGGTTGTCAAAATGAATAGTTTCTACGATGCATCGCGATGCAGACGAGGACGATTCGGTATCGGTTTAGTAATAGACCATAATTGGTTATAATGTACTGAAACTTCTGATGTCATTTGCCACCCACACGCTTTGTTGCAGTAGAATACAATGGCTCACGCCAGTTTCACACTGCACAGTAAGCAGGGAGTAACAAGCGTGGCAGCGTGTTGCAGGCGCAGAGGAGAAGCGGCTGTGCCGCGATAGAGTCTATTTTTGCTGCAGCGCTTATATGCTAAATTAAAGTGACAGTGCGTTGTTCTTGATTTAAATTTTTGGCCAAAATCCGCCAAATATCAACACTCTTCCATTGCAGCACCACAGCGAGCCACTGTCCGAAAGTCAAACAGTAATGTCTTGGCTTGAGAAATCACAAGCTGATAACTGATGTCAGAATAGTGCAATCCGACAGTGTTTCCCATTCCTCCTCTAAATGCTATTTTGGTTTATAAATTATAATGTTATGTATATACGTTTGTTCAAGAAGTGTGTTTTCATTGAGAAGGTAAAATGAAAGCTTCAGTTCATATATCTGACTGTTTGTGTTCATTAAAAAAATAAATACATGTGAATTAATTAAAATGGAATATTGAGTATGCAGTGCATCGTCAATGCATCGAGATATTGTATTGAACCAAATCGATGACATAATAACCGTAATCGAACCGAACCGTGAGACCAGTGTAGGTTCATACCCCTACAAGACACTCAGGCAAAAGTCTACTTTTTTTCTAGATTTCTTCTTTGCTACAGAATACGGCGTAGATTCATTTATATGGTACAATGGGGACATTTTAAGGTTTTGCAGCAAATTCTGTTCCAGCACAAAGCCTTAATATTCATAATAGGGAATAGGGACTGATTCTAACTATCAACTAGTTGCTTATTAGCATGCCTATGAATAACATATTGGTTGTTTGTATTATAAAGCATGTATTTAATAGTGAAAATTGAACTTTAAAATGAAGCAACTGCCATGTCGTTTCTGTTTTAAACCTATTAAGAGCACAGTGTATAGTAAAGAAATATTCTAGACTGTCTCAGGTAATATAAGTGCAGTTTATAATGTGACAGCTGCAGCCTGTATTATCTTTTTGAATTTAGCAACAGCTGATGTGAAATGTATCTTTGTGTTGCTTGCTATAAATGTTACATGTAGCATTGAAAGAAGATCATATTATTGTATTCTGGTGATTATACTAAATGCTTATCACGTAATGCCCCCCACGTAATCATTGTTTAAAATCACATGTCCAGCTGGGAACGAAAACATAAAATGAACGGCAGTAGAAGAGCTTGCAAAAGTGAACAGTGCTGGGCAAGATATGACTTCAGAAGATTTTTAATATAGCATAGTGACATGAACTGTATTAGTTCTAGAAAAGAAAACCCCTGGCCTTCTGTGAAGTGTATTCTTTTAATGACAGAATTTTCATTTTTGGGTGTATAAAATATCCCTTGAACAAGACCTGAGGTTGAAATTCTAATCTCTGTGGGAAAAGCAATTTTCGACTGAGTTAGCATTCTCTCCCTGCACTGGGAGGCAGAGCAGAGGACAATTAAAATGACAAAATGAAAAATAAACAGATGCTTCTGGTGCTTTAAAAACAAACACTGGCACATTTGTCTTTTCCATTTCAGCTGAGGGGGGACAGTAAAGTAGGTGCCTCATCTGGAAGCAAGTTGATACAAACCCTTTCTCAGGCACGGACTCAAACAATCAGAGCTTTTTCTTTTTTTTTTTTTAAGTCTTAATAGTGACACACCAATTTGTGTGTGAGGTCCTGGTAACCCTTACATCGTGGGGACCAAATGTCCCCACAGGGACAGTAATCACAAGTTCAAATTGCAAATCAAACAGAACATTTTAAAAGCCTAAAACAGCCTGTAAGGAGATGGAAAATAGAGTTTGTACTGAATAAAATGTATATGTCTATGTAATGTCCCCTTAAAACGTGTGTCAGAGTCTCAAATACTTGAGGACCCTGTGTTCTGTTCCACTCAGCTGCACTCCATCCAGCTGTTTCTGAATGCAAGAATGCATTCTGTGGGAATTGCAATTAGGTGGCATTTCAAGCTTGAATTGCTCAGGAGAAAGGAAAATTTACGTACGATTGAGGAAGCATGATCATTTGCATTATTGTTAAAATTTTTCCCATATATATATATACACACTCATAAATAGAATTGTTGCTCTATTTTTGAACAGTCTTTACACAACTAAGATGACGTAGAAGCTGCATCTGATTGAACAAGGCCTTTTAATTCATTATGCATATACTGTACACACTCGTCTTCTTATATCTATCCATCTACTTTAATGCTAGCTTAGTATTTCTAATGAACGAATGTTTTGTCTATTTAGGATTCATTACTTCTTATTTTAGCAACCCACTGTAGCTGTTAGTCTGCCAGTGTTCATTTTTAGTTTTATTCATAGTTTTTGCCTTTCAGTGTACTCATATTCATTCATTTAGTCAGTTTTTACACTGTTGACCTGTCTCTTACACCTTAATCCACCCTTAAACCTACCCATACCACTAAACCTCACCTAACCTTTTCTATACCACCCTTCAATAGCAGCAAAAAGTGTTTCGAAAACAACATGAACACAAACAGTACATTATTATTGATGTAAATGAATAGCAGTTAAGTGGGACCCAGGCTTTTGCTGGGAGGGAAATTTGGAGTCTGGACTTTTATGAACTATATATCACCATTGGATTAAAGCATACTCATTTACCACCAATTTCCCTTTCACTGTCTGCAGAAGTGCACCACGAATAATGTGGACTTGAGGTCAATTTCATCTCTCATTTTGACATGTGCACATCGTCTTATTGAGCACACACACTTTTCTTGTGCACTCATACTCGTTTGAGTCCTTCCTGCTTCACAGAGGCTGTGTGACCCCAATAACTGTGACATAAAGCAATCGATAAGCTAGGTGCTTGCAAAGCAGGTTAGATAAATGACTTTACAAACAGACAAAATGGAATTTGTAAGCGCATGTCGAAGCTGGAAGACAGGAGAAAAGCATGTGGGAAGCAAGCAAAATTAATTAATTCAGGTTGTCAGCTGCAAAAGAGAGATTTCATAAAGGGAAGGTTATGTACAGAAGAGCATTTACAGACTCATGCATATAAATAAACTGTGTTAAAGAGCAAGAGAGGTTTTCATTTTCCGGCATGAATCTGTAACTATGCCTCAAATACGGATAAACAAAGGAAGGCAGATGTTTCATATGTTTCAATGATACCTTTTAAAAGGCTGCAGCATTCAGGGTGAATACACAGGATTTGGTGGTGTACAAAATAGAAAATAAGCTGGGTAATGACAATTCCGACATTAACATGCTGTGACTCGGTATAAATGCAATCAATATATCAATTCATTACAATACCGTAACTGCATCCTTATTGAAACTCTCAGTCTGAATGCTTCATCAACACGTCATCGAAACAGCTCTGAAAATGCTGCTTTTAGTAACTGATTATGCACTCATAAAGATGTCATTGACCATAAAAATAACATGATTTACGTGCATTTTCCACATAGCAGAATAATATTAAATAATGCATTAAAACTACAAATAACAGAAATGCAAAACAATGTTATATTTTCACTTCTTCATTCGCTACCATTTGCCTAGAATATAAGCAGCACTTAGTTATAAGCTGTTAAGGTCCTTACCTGTACTGGAGCTGATGGTCTCTTTGCCAATGACATGGCCCAACAGGTCATACTGGTTGAGTCTAGAGCCATCAGGAGCCACAGATACAGATTTCTCATCATCTGCTGTCCAGATGTAGACAACCTCGTTGTTTGTGTAGGCATCTAAGAAAGACAAAGCAAAGCAGTACAGGTTTATTCTGACCAAACTTCTAGAAACAGTTATGATGACTGTTTACTTTTACCATTTACTGCATGGGTATTTGTTCCATATCTACATGCTGAACCATACTTCTGCTTTAATATGCACTAATCACAAGTTAAGGCATGTACTGTACCTATCATGTTCTAACCATTTGACCTAAGTCATATGTGTGCCGTTCATGTGTGAATAATGACCTTTAATACATGTTAGTGCATGTTTGTGTAATTAGCATTCTGGGATACGTTTTCACACATGAATTCAGACTGTCTATCCCTCACAGCTTCATTTTCATCTGTGTGAAATTCTTTATGGTGTTTAACCTGACTAAGGTCAATAATAGTGATGGAACATGTCCACCTACACAATCTTGATCATGTTGCGAATTAGGAAATCAATATAATGCATCCGAACATCAGTTAAGAGGAGAAATTAAGTTTTTCGTTCTAGTGATGGTTCATGAATGACCCATCACTAGTGTATTTTAGGGAGTTTTGGGGATTTTTATGCCAAACAAGGCTGAAGTTATTTGTTTATTAACTGTTCACCTTCCTAACGTATATTAACACGTTTGTTTCAGTGTATTTCTATGTATGTAATTAACATAATGTATTTATATTCCTTAGTAAAAAAGTAATACATTTAAAATATATATATTTATTTCATACTAATCTATTAACATATTTACTGACAGATAACTCGAGACCTACTTATATAAAAATTTGAACTCAATTTTATTTGCAGTATTACTCGTGCACAAAGCATATTTCTTATTAACAAGCCTAAATTGCGTGTTAATGTCACTTTTAATGAGGATTGTGTAATATTGCCCTTTAAATGCAAAATATTTAAAGTGTACCTAAACTATATTTGCAATAGTTCCACTTTAGCACAAATAAATATTATTTGTAGTACACTAGGTATGAAATAAATATAATTTAAGTCACTTTATTTTTCACTAGGGTGGTTAGGTTTAGTTTTGGAATAAGTATTGTACAAAATACAATATTTTCATTTTATCTTGGCTATTAATTATTTGCTCATTAAAAGTGTGGTGTATACATAATTCAACCTATTTTACAAAATGTTATGCAAACTAAAAAGATGTACTGCTAACCAAAGGCTACTGGTCTGTCTGTCTTCTGAGAGAATCCATGAATGATATAGTTGCTGGGTTGGAAAAAGAGCATCTGAAAATTCGTATTTTAGAACAAAACGGAGCTCATGACAAAATAGGGGGCAGTAAAATGAATAAATGCATCTCAGTAAGGGCAATTGGAATGTAACTTTAATAAAAGCCGACTAACCATAGGTCAACTGCTCCCTCTGATTAGCAGCTTCCTTGCATCTTATGTTTATAACAGGGAAATGTAACACAAGACTTATTCTGTTTGACTACACGAGGACGAACTTTGCAAAAGAGCATGAAAAACAATTATCTTGAGGTCCGTACACAGAACAAACAACCCACATGCACAGACAGACACATGTGCGCCCACACGACTCTGAGCAAGTGAGCGGGAGAAAAGCTGGCAGGCTTAACGCTAGAAACATAATTCACACAGCAGGCTGAGGTTTGCTAATTAAATTTTGATGGCCACAGAGAAACGTTATTGTTTTATTCTGTTGGAAGGTCATTAATCAAAAGCTAAACACATCAAGTTTAATGCCACTTCATCCATAATGAATAGTAATTGATAATGAAGTGCATTATTCCATGTTTAAATAAATATTTAAAATGTACGACTGACATCGGTTCTTATTTAGTCTGGCCCAGCAAGAAATATCTGAAAAGGCTGAAAAGGTCAACAATGTCAGAGACTTTCAGCACATTACAAGAAAAGTCTTAAATTTAGTGCCTGGGCTAAAACTCAATTAATAAGGGGATTGGAGCGAGAAAGAGAATAGAACACGAGAGAATGAATTAGAAGCGAATCAAATTGGATTGGAGAAGGAAATATTTTAGCCAATATTGCTTTCTAACACTGTTTTTATGCGGATGACCTTGCTATAACTTCATTAACAGTCCAAAAATAGTTTCTAAGTCTCAGTAGAAAGTTACCAGTTTTACATATTACTGCACAAAACACGCAGCTCAAATGGTTGTTTATTGTAAAACGAGCAGCTGGTCTTTAGATCTGTACTCTGTTGGCCATTATGCATTAGCTTCAATTATAAATCATCATGTCTGGCAGTCATATAAAAGCCGGACACTCAGTCTGCTGGTGTGAAATGACCCTTATACCGGTTTACCAGACCACATAATGGAAAAGAAATAAGAAGGAGAAAAATTGAATGCGTTTCAGAATCAAGATGCTTTTTTATGTCGTTCGTGCTAATGGTCCTTGAATGTCTGCATTCTTTCACACAAAACACCAAACAAGCAAAATAAATCATGGAAGAAAATAGACAATGCCGTTCTATCAATGTTTGTGCACAAATTCCCTTGTTAATGAAAACATACTTTTATGAGCATTTTGTTTTTATGATTTCAACAACAAAGACAAGCTAAGAGCGGTATAAGAAGCTCTGGTTGCCAAGACTCACCAATTAGAATCAAGTATTCCGTAGCGAAGCATAATAATTATGCTTATAGGGCACTTTTGGCACTGTAATATCTAAGTCAGTGGTTATTTTGACAGTTACCAGATTAATTAGCACCATAAAATCACAGTGTATGTGACAAAAAGTCTATGTGATGTTTTGAACTATTCATCATATCAAGTTTATCTTAGCTGAAGATGTGTTCAGCTTGCTTTAAAAGAGAATAAACAAGCTGTTATTAATATTTATGATAACATTTCTGCAGCAATGAAACATATCCACCCAAATGAGCGCTTTTCTACTGTTTCTCAGATCTTTAAACAGAAGTGGGAAAACGCGTTTTGGAACATGCCAAATATTTAAAGAGACAAACGAACAGACAACTTTGTAACTGCAATATAAGGCTCTTTTGCTTTTATGTTTAACAGACATCAAAGCAAATGAGCGGGTTGATTGGGGGATTGAGGGAACGGCGCTTATAATCGACTGTTGTTAACAAAGCCACTAACTATGCAGCCCACTGTACGACATTCTGGGCTGTCTTTCTGCTGCATGAATCACAGATCCAATGAGGGGTCACCATTCTGCGCCTGTCAAAAAGAGGTATTACTGGCGGAAAGGCACTACTGAAAATGTATGAGCAGAGGACTTTTGTTTTATTGCCCAGTAGGATGTTTAATTCATAAAGGTGTGACTGCTGCGTCATGGTGACCTTTGGTGTCATTGGCTGGGCTATTAATCTAAGGCTCTGCACAGAAGGGGAATTACAAAACACGTTTGTTTGTTTGTTTTAGGACTGGTGACTCCACACAGGAATAACAAGGTTCATATTTTTAGTCTGCCTTTGGGGTTTTATGTTGCATTCTAACGACAATGCTGACTTGGAAAGATGTTGTTTATTGGAAGGAGCAAAAGCAGATGGGTAATAAGTGTCAGGTGTGACATTATGTGCCATTCTGAGTTGTGGAGAAAGCGCTGCGTTATTGGATTCTCTGAGCTGTGTCTAGAAGATAAGCTGCGGAGAATTTTCCGATCTGGACTGTCTTTAAGACAAACAAGAGTCTGTCTGTAGTCACAGGCAGTTGGATGCTCAACCTGCACCCGCCTAATCCTGTTCAGTATGGTACAGGAATTTTGATGTCGAGCTCAAGACCGAGCGTACTCCAGAAAATCTGAGCAGCTGTCAATTACGCAATCTAGAAAAACTAAATGACGACGAAAGCGAATTACTTACAGCTTCCGAATTTGAGCGGGCAGGCATGGGCATCCATAGGAAAATCCTCCAGATGCATAGGACACTCAGCATGGATGGTCAATCTAGGTAGAGAAGAACAGAGAGACAGAAAGTCAGCATGACAGTATTTGCAACTTTTGCAGTGTAATGTATTTAAAAGTAAGACAAGATTGGTTCTTTCCGAGAACTGACTGGCTTGTGAAAAGTGGGTGTTACAGAACATACTAAAACTGAGCCCGACTTGACTTAAGTGAATTTACATACATGCCAAGTCAAATGGAATTATTTAGCAATCGCGATATTAATGTTTTGTGAAATTTTCATTGCTTACAGTCGCATTAAGCGGATTACAGCTGGGAGGTAATATACAGTAGTTTACAATTTTCAAAGAAACAAGCAATCAAGCAGATGAGATTTGTTATATGATGTACCGTCCTACATAATTATAGTCTATGTCTGCAAATAAAATTGGTACATTTCATTTAGTCTCTTGTCTATGCCGTATCCATGTTGGCTCTCCGTGAGCTGGGACCGAAACACGGGTCGCCCGAGGAGCTACTGCACCATATGTCTGCAATCAGCCCACAAGGTTATGACTCTTCTAGACAATCATGTTCTAAGCGGAATTCCAAGTCTAGAAAATGATGGAATTTTAATGTTTATAAAAAATAAATAATAAACAAATAAGACATACAGTATCGTCACATATCCCATTGCTACCACATCTTATTTAAAGAGACAGTTCACTCAAAAATGAAGATTCTGTCATCATTTACTAACCATTTACCATTTACTAAGTTGTTCTAAACTTGTATGAGATTATTTTTTCCGAGCACAAAAGAAGATAGCTCGAAGTATTTTGGTTACAAAACAGTTTTGGTAGCCATTGACTTCCGTAGCATTTTTTCGCCATCCTGTGGAAGTCAATGGCCAACTAATATTTCTTCAAAGTTTATTTTTTTGTGCTTAAACATTGTAAGTATTTTAGGAGAAACTATGCCTTGTTTAATGTTTAATCTCTACTGTTACAATCTTTAATAACATAACATAACTGCTGGTGATGTTTTAGAATAGTTGCATTATCTACAATAGTTTAACAAGCCAAACAATGCCTGCAGAGTAGCTACAGTACAGTATTCCACTATAAATAGCTGTTCAGCTAATGGCAAAATGATGTGGCCTAGATAATATCAGCCAAACCGGAAAGTCTTTGAGACTTTAAAAAGGTATTGCAAATTGAATTTAATTACAAGGATTTTTTTTTTTCTTTGAAATAATGCAAACTGATGAATTGTTCTCAATAAGACCACAGACACGTATTAAGAAATGAGACTTCATGCTGACTACAAAACAGAAGATTGGGCAAAATTAAAGAACTGCAGCATCAAACACTCAATTATCATTTTCATTTAATTCACTGAAGAATCTCGGGTCATACTTGTAACTCACACTTGAGAAAGACAAATTGAACGAAGCACAAATATCGCAGGAACTGCTTAAAAGAGACTGTTTTAACTGTGAAGAAGCATTCGAAAGCTAGTGGGAAACGTCCTGTGCCTGTACTGTACACACAGCATGAGCCATTGCTTTAAATCAGCTGAGTCACTAGCAGACAGCTTGTATGGCGTCAGATAAACCGACCTATAAATAGATCCCTCAAGCTTTTAATTAGTGAGTATCAAGGCCTGATCCATTAAGGTGAGTCAAAGTCATCTCTCAGACAGTTTAATGGCTGTGAGGTGCTTCTTGTTCGCGTCTGTGAAGAACCACAGGTGGTAGCGTAATTCATTCTGTTCCTCTCTCCGCAGATTGATGTAGCATCGTCGGAATTCGCTTCGTTCCCCCTTGACTTTCTCCAAGGCCGTGGCTGTGAAACCGGAGGCGGAATTTGTGCCCGTCATATCGGACAATCTACAGCTCTCAAAAGGATGTGACATATTTTTCCAGAAGAGGACAGTAAGAAGAGCATGTGTCTGTGCATTGCTGTATGTAATCTACTGAGTGCCAGAGGGGATGAGTGTGTAAAACAGCAAAGGTCACTACATTAGAAGTGTTGCAAGCTTTAAACATGGCAGCCCACGAGTGCGAACGTGTGCACTGTTTGTTTCTATTTTACATACTCAAACCTCTAGCGTTTGTATACCGTATCATTATAGAGTGTGACACGAAGCTAGCGTTGCAGCTTCAACTGGGTGTGCACATGTGTGCCTATGGTCACGTAGCTCAGCTGGCTTGTCAGTGCGCATGCACACCGATGCGGCTGCTTTGCTGGCCATTTGTCAGTTTCACGGTCAGTGAACGTCATGGCCCTCCTGGGTAGGCAGGTCCCACTGGGCTTTTTCCCCAGCTTTGCGCCACGTCTCAGGCTCTCCAAGCTTCTGCGCCTCTCATCTCCTCAATAACATGTTGACCCAACGATCCTCGGCACATTACCTGTTCCAGAGGCAGTTCTGCCACAGCCTACGGCAGGGATTTGCTTTTAAAAGTCTGTACCCTGGGCTGGGTTCATTATACCGTTTGGTTCAACTGACTGAATCGAGGAAATTTACCTTCCATAAAAAAAAAAAAAAAATCATACAGACCATAAAACTGTGCTTTGTACTGTTTGATTACATATTTATTGTTAAAAAATGAATAAATAAATACATAAAATAAAAATATAAAATCTATTTTTTACCTTTGGAAGAGCGTTTACTTATTAAACGTCTAATGTCGAATTATTTGATTAAAATAAATAAATGCAGTCACATTAACAGTTGTGCTGATATTGATTTCTGATAATCCAAATTTAAGCTGACAGGCAACAACCTATCAGCTCATGGTATAACATGCTATTGATTGCTGAGGTGTTTTGCTATATTGATTAACAATTAGGACTGTGTGTTTTTTTCTTTTTTTTAAACATGGTTTGCTCATTAATTTAATTTCATTAGTCATTTCACTTTAGAAGACATTGATTTATTGATTGGTTTTGTATGGGTTAACATCATGTTCACTTTGTGTAGTATTTAAAGCATCATCTTTGAATGTCTGGCAGAGAGATGTTTTTTTTATAATTCTTCATTTGTATTCATCTGAATACATGTTGGATGGCATGAGTGTGTAAAGCATGGAGGATCCCTTCAAGGGTTTTGACCTGTGCCACTGCATTTTATTTTTCCTTCTTTTACACAAACTTTTGTATGTCTTTACAGTTCCTTTCACTTAAACATATTTTTCTTCACCTCAGACTTTGCCAGTCATTGCTTCATATATACACCCCACCTCCCCCATTAACGGATTTTAACAGGGTTTAGAAGTAAACTAAAGAGAAAAAAACGTTTTTAAGTACTCTCTTCGGGTAGCCTGGCTGGCTTCTTACGGCTGGGATAAATGCATTGTTATGCAGGTCCTAAGAAAGTCTGCTCTCCAACAGACCAGTTCCTCAGCCAAACCAAATGCCACTTTTCACCCACGGCTCCTTTTATACCCTATCAAAGTTGTATGTCTCAGTTCAGTCTTAAAATCGTAAGAACTGAATACTCTCATCTGTTTTAGCTCTGCTGGTTGTAAAAGTCGCACTGCAGCTAGAACACAGCTGTCTCTCCTCTAGCTACATTCCTGTGAGTTGATCTGGGCAAGGTGAGAGGTCCCTAAAGCCTGTAAGGACGATTGAAACCATCTGTCCATCCTACACCTCTAGCTAACTGCACCCCAGGGCTGGAGAAGTGAGCTGTCTGAAAAGGCCGAAAGCTGGTGAACTGTGTAAAAGTGCAGGCGGGCTCTGTCAGGACTCATAAGGTGTGTAATGTATGTAATGGTACTTTGCTGGAAGTTTATAGTAGAAATCTAGAAAATGAATTGATTCTTTTCTTCTCTTTCAATAATTTATGTTCCGTTTTTCAGTTTTAAATCAAATGAGAGCACTGGATTCTGGATAAAGTCTGTTTTCAGTATGCACAAGTCTATCCCTTAAGGTCTCACTTTTATTCCGATTGAATTAAATGCAGCTTCTGCCTTAAGGTCCATGCCAAATGTCAAGCCTAGCTCACCAGGGGTGAGGTATTCTCTTACAGGTAATTTTCACTGTGAAAAGTGGAACAAAAATGGAGAGTGATGGAGCTTTTCCCTCATCTAAAGAGATGATCTAAAGGCTTGCCTATTCCTTGTGCTTTGGTGCTGCTTGGGTTCGTGATAAATGAGCAGACAGAACTGTTTTACATTTGCAAGATCTATCATATCTGAAATCCACCAGCAGAATATAGTTTGACGCAGTGAAGCTGTACAGGAACAGACAAAAAACGAGAAGCTGATGGTGATATTTCAGCTAAGCTAAGCTCCCAAAAGACGCAGCAGACCATGCGCTGAGCACCACAGTTTGTGGCACTGACAGATCTGCCCAGTCATGGCATTAACACTTTTTCTGTCTTGTTCTTCATTAACTTTTCTTCTGCAAGATCCTTGGCACCTTTAACAGTTCAAAGGTAATAAAAATTCCTCTTTACTCAAACCTTTTGTTTTTTTCTGAATTCCACTGTTCTGCTGAATACACAAAAATGTGTAAGGGAAACCGAACAGTTGATGCCACTGACATCCATATATATATATACGTATTTAAATCCGTACTGTAGAAGTCTTTGGGAACCATCAACTATTTCATGGTGTGGTGTCATGATTATGACTTTACGATTTGGTAAACTACTCCACAGACTCGGGCTTCATATTAATCCCTATTTCGCTTCAAATGAATCACTTCAGCACAGACTCAGGCTTCAAATCAATCACTACTGTGCAGACTTGGGCTGCAAAAGAATCAGTAATGCTAAGACTCCAATTTTTACTTGCTTTTATAAGCATTAGAGCTCTTTTGCTGAGTGTCATGAGTTGTGTTTTTAGTCCATTCTTTTCCATGCAAATAAAATGATGATGTATCAGATGAGCTACCAATAAATTTGAACACATTAGAAAAGTCAAATGATGATGTGATGCAGAGTGTATAAGTATATCTTACTTGACAAACAATGCACTACTGCTTTTATGTCATAATACAGTTTTGTGAAATGAACTATTTGGTGTTTATTAACTATCTCTGTAATCATAATTTGTATGAAAAACAATAAAAAGTTATTGGTGTGCCACCATTAGTGTTGCTTTCCCAACCAGCATCATTTTTGTTCAGCCAATGCTGTATGTTTGCTCTCTGGCAATCTCTTTGTCTGACCAAAGCCATGTGGGGGAAAATAAATTGAATTTTATTGGGAATGATTATATTATTTTTGTAATTCCATTTTGATGCCACTAGTGGCACTGAAATCAAATTGCCTATATCTTTGCTCTAAACCACTTGATGAAGAGCTCCATGCCTTCTCTCTGCCTCTGAATCTTCCACAGTGTTGTCAGTCTGTTGTCCAGGTATGCTCTTCATAAAGGAACATCAACAATGACCTCTAGCCTGGCCTCTAGCCTGAGAGCTTGACGCCGCTGATGAGCAGTGAGAAGCGTTCTTTGACGTGTGACAAATCTGCCGTCAGGACAGCGCAGAGTCGCCTGTTACACTTATCATCACTTCCCCAGACGTGGAAGTTGATCAATGAAAGTTTACAGAAACCGAGACGAGATTCCCAGTGCACTGGTTCTGCTGTACTTAATGATGACAGTTTCTGGATGGAGAACTCTGATGCTTGTTCTCGCCAACTAGTCTGGAGTCACAGAATAGTCGTATGGGAAAAACAAAAGCCAGACGGAGGGCAAGCATCATTAAATTTCGGAGACAGAGAAGTGGAAATCTATGATACAAAGTTAAAGTATTTCAAACAAAGAGAGAGAGAGAGAGAGAGAGAGAAAGAAAGAATAACCTGGGTCACATGGACTGAAAATAGTGTTTAGGTTTTGGATGTTTTTAGCCTCTTTATGTAAATCTTGCACTGGAATATGGTAAATACTAGCTAAATATTCATTTAACATTATAATTATATTGGTAACACTTTAGAGTAGAGAACACTATATACTATGACTTTTCCTTTAATACATTCTTAATTAGCGGCTTTTAATAGTGCTGTAGTTGTTAAGTTTAGGTATTGGGTAGGATTAGGGGTAAGGTATTAATATGTGCTTAATTTCTAATAAATGGCTACTATTCTAGTATTAGGGTTGCTAATAAACAATTAGTTAAGAAGAATAAAGTGTTACTATTATGTTTTTTTTCTGTTCAGTTGTTCCTTTCCATCCACATATATGGAATATATATATATGAAATATCTGTTTACATTTCCAACATTCATGACAATGAGAGTCCATTATATACTGTCAGACACCAAATATCTCAATATAGGGCTTTTGAAGTTAATGTGATAACGGCATTAAAGTTCTGTTTGAAATTAAACATTATTTGTATTTCAAGCCAGGTCTGTTGTTTTCCTTCACATTACTTGTAGCGTAGCTCGCATCCAATGAAGTCAAAGACCTGTGTCCTTTGTTACTTCTGATAAAAAAGTCTCTCATTAACTGTCTATCTTATCACTAAATACCAACAATAAATATCATTTGACGCTCTTAAATATAGCGTGTCAGATTGCTGTAGCACCTCAGTTCATACAGCAGTGCGGCGAGTGAGTCCCTTCTACTTTAAAACACATCGCAGTTCAAAATAAGTATGAATGAACATCAGGTGCTGACGGATAAAATACTTACTGAAATGTATCATGCCTCATGTAATCACTCAATCAGTACTTCAACCTTCAAAATACACCAGTAAAACAGCTTGTGATCAATATGTCCACAGAAAAATGATCCAGTGTTCACAGTTATAAACACCAGAGGGAGCTTATTTACTGTTAATTACGTACATACAAAGTTCTGGCATGAAACTCGAGATGGAGCAGTCAGATAGATCTGAAAAAAATGACATCATTATCACACATTATCGGTTCTCTCCTGTATCGGTAGAAAATGGGCTCGCTGCTCAACATTCAAATACTCAGCTAGTATTTGCTGTAGCAGAAACCCTCCACCTTCCCAGCTCCACCTGTTTAGATCTGCTGCGGGGTTATCATGTATGCTGCGGGGGTTATTCATATATGTTATATGTGCAGCAGCAGTATTTCTTGCATGCACACAGTTGCGTGTTGTGGATATATTCCTGCAGGAACAAACACATTAACAGTTGTCATGATCTTAAGTTCATCAGGAGATAATTATAAATAATCTGCTATTGCATCGGCTGTGATATTTTGTACCGGTGCAACCCTAATTATGACTCATTGTCCAGCCCTGCTTTAAGGCATGTAAATACGTAAGCACTATAATGAACAGGAGACAAATCACTGAAGAGATGTATATGAATGTGCATTTATACAGGTTAGTTTTGACTGGCTGCTTCCAGAGTAGTCAGACAAAAACAAGCACTGACCGTCCCATGGGTCCTTGAAGGAAGGGCAGCAAAAATGAAACAGCAAACAAATAAAGCTGTGTGCTTGAGTGCTGAGCGATGGACTACCAGAGCTGACAGATGACACCAAATAGCTTACAACAGAAAATGAAAACAGAGTTTCTTTATACCTCATCATGCGCTCAATGTTGAATGCGAGCTTTGCCTTTGCGAGTGTTATTTCCAGCCTGCCTGTCTTTCGTGGCGTGATTATACACTGATGTCTGACTCATTCGATACAGAAAAAAAGGTTCTGTTTCAACAACTCAACAGGTAAAGCTCACAGCACCCACTGAACGAGAACACACTGAGAGTTTATGAACCTGATCGCCACAGTTTGTCTGAATACAAGATGTCACATTAGAGCCAAAGTGACTTTTAAGAAGCTGACATCTGGGTGCTACATTATGCTAATCAGGAGTTTAGCTTGGATTTGGTCATGTCACTTCTCTTGACAACCACAAAATATGTGCCCCTCCCCAAACCCTGTGGGATTTCAAGCTAGTTTTGCATGGATACAGTCATTACATAATGACCGCAAACCATAAGCATCACTAAACCCTGTTTAGAGAGCTTTAGCGCCCGTGTCTTTCATCTCAGTTCTCCTAAAAACTCACGTTAAATAGTGAACACTGTTATAAATCTGTGATTACAGGATGCCTGTTTATATATGCTGAAAACAGCAGTTTCATTGTCCTGTGGTTATTTCACTGTGACATCTTAATTACCTATGTTATGTTATACAAACATAACATAGTTATTATAAAGTCCTTCCATCTAGCAGGATCTAGAGTCATGGGTAATATACGATGATAATACAGCAGTATTTGACATGGAACAGATACAATTATTATTATTTTTTTAACATTCAAGCAAGATTCAAGCACCCATTCGCTTCCATTTGCACACAAATCCTTTTAGATTACACACATTTTTACAAACTTTTTAAAACTGTGAAATACATTAGCATAACATGTAACTTCCGGTGAACTCTGGTTCCTAAAGTGACGGCTGAGGGTTGGCCTCACAAACAAGCCCCCTGTAGTTACAATACTGCATGGTAATTAGCACAACCCGATCTTAGTAATTACCATTATTAGAAGTGACTGGTGGGAATGCTTTTGTATTAGGCTGCCACACACCAAACAATTAATTTCCCTTTGCGTTCAGAAAATTTTCATTATCTCATGCGAGCGCTCGGCTGAAGAGGTGGCAGAGGCGAGGGCACGGTAATCACTCAGCAGCGCTCCGCTTCTCAAGCTTCCAGAGGGGAGTGGCAGAACAGATCAAGGCCATCGGGGTTCAGGGCTGTTGCGAGCATTGTGTTTATCTGTGTCAGAAGCCTGTTGCTTGGAAACCTGGGAAAGAGGTTTATTTTTAGTCCACTCGAATCATATGAATGGTTTTTACAGTGGGGGTCTATAAAAAAAAAAAAAAAAGAAAATATCAGCATCCGGAGCCGATCTTCCATTCAGGAGCTCGCCACAAAGTTGAGAGTGTATAGCATGCTTTTAAAAGGAAATGTAAAATGAATGAATCCATCATTTACAATCTAAGTTTTGAGCAAACCCAAACATTTTTTACATTTATTTATTTTTCCGACATGAACTAAGACCAAATTGGACATGAAAAAGGAAATATGATATCTCATAAGATTCCAACTTGGGTCTTTAAACTTGGGGTATTAAACAACCACCCTGAACACACAGTTGTAAAGGAAACTAAGATTACTGGAGTTTATTAAGCAAAAAAACACTATTTTAGTCATGTGCTTTAAAATGTCATATTTAATTAAAAGTGTTATTCACCATTTCTGTGTAATTATTTGTGTATACAGTAAATGCACACAGTACTTTACTCTGAACGGAAATGCCAAAGCAATATTTACTGTGATTGTTAGTCAACGAATGCAAAAAATGAATGAATAAATAAATAAAGTAAAATATGCATATTAAAGTATGCACATGCTACATGGGTTATATATGCTATATGGACGGAAGTAT
>JAUCMU010000046.1:14130427-14140876 GCA_032275025.1 Enteromius treurensis | reverse complement strand
GGCGTTCCCATAGCGTTTCGACGCAGCGTCTCGTTCCCTCAGGGAACTAGGGTTATATGCATAACCTAGAGACGTTAAGTGATATTAAAATTTCAAAAGCCCAAAATATAGTGTAGACAAAAAATCCCTTTTGATGTTGCCATTGCCTTTAAACTGAATTGTCTTACCATAGCAACACTATTAACGAGAATATTTGAAGAGTTTATTTGCAAGAACAGGTTACTCAAAAACTGTTTTATTGTGTAAGTTAGCTGTATTTTTTTGTTATTTCATAACCTAATCCAAATAACCCAACTGCACTGAGATTATGATGCACAAAAACAAAACAAAAACACGATTATTGTGAATATTTAAAATTGTCTGTTTTTGCAAATTAACTTCAAAACTTACAAATTGATTTGCTCTTCATAAACTTTCAGCTTTATACAGTGAGTATTGATCTGGTTATCTGATCTTTGTGTGTGGTTTGCTTCCTGTGCTCGTATATTTGGAGTCAGCTCTACAACATCTAACTCACTGAATACAGATCAGCACTGAATGTTTAGAAATCATTCATACAGCTTTGCCCCAGACCCAGTTCATTATGACATATAATAGCCGAGGCACATCTACTGTGTGACAGAGAAGCTGTTGTGTTAGCGTTTATTGTGACATGCTTTAATACAAGGTTAAATGAGCAGAATACCTGATTTCACTACTGTCATTTTGATTTCATGCTCCTTTTCACCTTGGCCATCTGAAATATGTGCATATAACTGATGCCGAGCAAAAAACGCACACAAAATTGCAGAACACAAGATATGTGCATGTCACATAAAACATGCATAATACTTAGACAACACCCAAAGTCAATACAGTCTCGCGACCAATTCCTACGCATTCGTATGAGGTGCCACATTTGTGCTAATTTGTACTAATTATTTTGCACGATTTGTCTAAACTCCCATGACAGGTAGGCTTAGGGGCGGGGTTGGGTGTAGGTCATTCGTATGAATTGACAACTCGTACAATTTGAATGACTTAGCAAAAATCATATGAATTCGTACGAATGAGGTTTGTATGAATTGCCATGAGATTGGGTTGCCCAACACCTTTGCAACCAACCACCCTAGAACTGTGGCAGAAACCACTACATTAGAAAAGACAACTTAATGTTGATTTGGAAAATAAAAAAAATAAATAAAAAAATAAATTTAATTATGTATATAAAAATTAAGTAACAATTATCTATGTTTATATATATATATATATATATATATATATATATATATATATATATGGTATTTTTTGTCATTTAGTGTT
Source organism: Enteromius treurensis (assembly GCA_032275025.1). Lineage (NCBI taxonomy): Eukaryota > Metazoa > Chordata > Actinopteri > Cypriniformes > Cyprinidae > Enteromius > Enteromius treurensis. The sequence goes on along the minus strand of JAUCMU010000046.1, from coordinate 14,139,574 downwards.
CTGTTTTTATTCAGTCATTTTAATATTTATTCAATTATTTGAATTATTTAATTATTCTAATTATTTTTTTTCTGAAATGTATCACAATTAATCATGATTAATTGTGATTAATATCTAATCCCACCTAACATTAAAGTTTTTTTTGTATTATTATTATTATTTATATACTTTTATAGTACAGTATTAGAGTATCACTAATACCAATTCTACTGATATATCCATTCAACTTTACAGTATAACTGAGAGCTATCAATTTGAACACTTCTTAGACTTTAAAAATAACAACTTAAAATTCAACTGAATTTAAAACAATGTTCACATAAACACATTATAATCAATGTCGTATTTAAAACACACACACACATGATTTACAAATAACATTTTAAATAATCGTAAGTCACTGAGATTGTCTTTTCCAGTTTTTACAGCACAACCCTGGGCCGACTCTTTTTTAATGCATGAAAACACATTGTAGACTAAGTAAAAAAAGAAAAGGGTTGACGCTGACTTCACCTGAAAAGACTACCAGGACGAAGAGCCCAAAACAGACTTGCTGCAGTAAGGAAGCAATAAAACATGATCAATAATTTAGATTCTCTTTCTTTTCTCATAACTTAACACAAAGACTACTACACTAAACATGACAAGATAGGACATTTTAAAAGCTGCATGAAAAAAAAAAAAAAACTTCCACTTTTTAAATTTATAACATTAGCAAGTGCTGCACATGGTACATAATGAGATGCTCAACCAAAAGGAGCCTGCAATGACATGAACTAACATGAACACATGAACCAACAAAATGCTTGAAGCATATAAAGCAACCTAAGTTAAATAAAAGTGTTTACATTAAATGAATGAATGTAAATGTGTATAGTTTATTTGTTGATGTCTTTCTCTCTTTTTCATTGTCACTAACCAAATCACATTAAAGTTTGGGAGATAACTCATTGACTGCAGAAAAGAGGAGATCGAGAAAATGGCTAATAAATGACCGGGACATGCTATTTTCACTTGGAAAAGATAATTTGACACAATTAGGATCCCTTAAGATCAAGATTTTTTTCTTTTCTTTTTTTGTGAATTAGCCTCTATGAAATTATGAAAAAGCATGGCAGACCTCACCAAATAAAGCATACACTTATACAATGCAATTATGTCCATGCCTATAATGGTCGGGAAACATCAGCGTTCTTGTCCCTGGGAGCTCTAGCTAACAACTTTTCTGCAACGAGCTATCCCCGTGGGCAAACACAATGAGAGTGACAAGCCTTCATTAAAGCATCCAAATTCAAATGTTATTCTTAGCCTGGGGAGCACTGAAGCCATATTAAATGAATTCATATGAGACAGGGCCTAGAAGAGAACGGAGCAGCATCGCCCTTCCATAGTTAGTGAGCCACCACACAGGGTCTATTTCATGCACTACCTTCATTATCGCCATAATCCCTGTGGACATTATGAATTGGAATATGCTTAGATTTGCAGTTCTGATTAAAGCTTGCATATCGGGTAATTCAAAAGCTTGTGCTGACAGACTGGGTACAGGGTGAATAAGTGACTAAATTCATGTTTGCTGAGATTTAACACCTTATGTGAGGGGGGAAAAGCGCTAATAGAAAACAGTGTATTAAGTTGCGACGAGAAAATAATCTTTAAAAGTGCCGTTTTCGACACAGTACTGTATCTCGCATGCTTAAAATGCAATGTATCCAGACTATTGCTTATGATGAATTACCAAGTGTTACTGCGTCACGTTATTGGCTCCCTGGCAAGTGGGGTCTCTTACCGCAGGGTAAAAGGATTTCATGAATATTTTTAAACTATGTACATATTGCAAATGTGAAATTCATGTATGTTTAATGCATGAGGCGTGTTACAGTTAAACTCCGAACACAGCAGAGTCAGCAAGAACTTCTCTGTTTTAATCAATTGCATGCAGTTTCGTAGGGCACAGATCAACATCTAGCATAGATCTTGGAATCTTTTCCAAGAAAACCTTCTTTTTTCAAGAAAAAGCCTAAAGCAGTTTCTCAAAACCATTTCTGCAGCTCTTCAAGAATCTCCATTCCTCATACTTTCCAGAACAAAAAAAGAAAAAAAAAATCTTTCTCATTTTATGTTATGGGAAACCTCAAGGTTATGGCGGTCAGACAAATTATAGGGAATATGATGATGTAGTACCTTTTTCCTGTAAGTTGATGGCCATTTATTACATTCGGGATGAGGCTAAAGATTTGAAAAGATAAAACCCATCCTACCTCGGAGAACAATCTCTCATAGTGACTGTGAATGAGCAGCCCAGGTGCTGTGTCAAAATGGCTGGTGGAATTGGCCTACTCTGTCTATGGCAGCTGAACACATTGCTCTGGACAGCTTCTGGCCAAGCTAGTCACAATTCAATTCCCTGACTCATTCATCAAGCACTTGGGGTGTTTGGGTCACAGGCTGGGCTAGCTCCCCCTCGTCCCGTTCATCCCGGAGTCCGCCATCGATAAGAAGGCATTAGTCTGCCTCTGCCAGTTCATCTGAAAGGGCTGTAGAAATTTGTTTTCAGTTTGACAACCTGACCCCAAAGGATAGATTCAAGAAGCCCGATAGGAGAATATGTGTATAACGCACAAGTTTGTTGCGCAGTTTGCAGGTGAGTGGGGTGACAAAACTAGATCATTTGCTTGTGTCTGGAAGGAGAAACTGTGCAAAACTTGCTCAAAATGCATCAAGGTTATCATAGAGTCATACCTCATTGTATAGAGAAGAGTTCCGTTGTCTACCAGCCGCAGGAGTTTATTGGGTGTAGTCATATTGTGAGCTACTGATTTCTTGCCATTGTGGAAGAAAGTGTCCGGAGTCCAGATCTTGCTGGCGAGCAAGTTGTTAAGTGGAAGAACCTGCATAGGCCCATCAAACTTCAACCTCTCATCCCGCCAACTTTGCCGGAAGAACACATCAATTGTGTATTCCTGGAAGATAAAAAAACAAAGAATTAGTCAAGATTTTCTGACAGCCCTTTTTAAACTTCAATTCATCTGTTTCTCTGAACTAATGTCCTCTTTGTGAGCAAGCCTGCGCAGGCATGTGAAGCTTTTCTCCGATCTCGACTTCACATTTAACACATTTCGCTGTTCGCTTGGCCTTGATTGGTCGAGATGCTTTTCTCAGTTGTGAACTTCAATAATTCATCTCACTTTAAGGAGAGATGCAGCCTTGTTGGTGCGAGATCCTTAAGGCTCCTTCAAAAGTTCAAACTCGAATGATTGCGTTTTCACAGCTGTCGCTGGAGGGATAAAACAAGCTTTTTCCGAGAGTTATCTCTCTGACCATATTGCTAACATGGACAGGGGACACTGTCCTCGGTGAACCTCCGCTGAGCTGGGAATAAGAATCATCTCAAATCCACAGCGTCTTCTCCGGTGATGAGTATCGCTCATGTTTTAAGACTTCCATTATTGATGAGGCAGTCCTCTGCAGGTTCTCTATAGACTCACACATCAAAAGAAATCTTGTCTGCGTACATTTAATACGTCATCCAATGCCATGAACAAAAAATAGTGGCAAAAAGTTCGGGAGTTAAAGAATGAGTGCCGCATTAATCACAGAGCGGGATCTGTAACTGAGTATGTGACAGCAAACAATTACAGGACGTGTCTCTTTTTTTGTTTTATGTTCTGCATTACAACCGAGAACTATAAGCTTTTTGTCACGCTTCACAAGGTCCAATTTGCTGGAAAGATATTTGGGAAGCAACAGACGGAAATCTATGTTGCTCAGTCAATCAGAAATGTCAAGAAGCTCTTGCACAAAGGGAGAAAACAAGTCAGATAAAACCACTCATTACAAATGCCTTCCAGCCTTCAGCAGAAGGTTTTGCCTCGATGGCAGGAAATCATACTGGCTGTAGCTCAGTGAATGACGGGTTGAGTTTTCAGCATTAAAGCGTGTATGCTTGTCATGTGCATGCCGGTGTACATCATTTATTTAGTAAGCGCCAGACTTCAATCTAAAGTTGTTTCAGATTAAAATTCTGCGGGTACTTCAGTTCCCAAGAAATCGTCTGTAGACCATCAGAAGTGAACGATGACACCAAATTGACATCTACATCAGAAAGCACAGGAATGAGTTCAAGTAGGGTTTTTACAATCATATTCAATGCTTACAAAAGTAGAGGAAATAAAACCAACACCGTTTAATGGCAGAATAAACTCACACAATCTCAGAATGCATCATGTATCGTCACTACGACAGGCTGGTACACATATTGGACAAGGCCTTGGAACTTAACGCTGCTCATCTGCAAAACAGGGAGTGGAGCTTGAGCGGACTGATTACAAATATTTGGTTTCACTTTATTTTGACAGTCCCTTTACTGTATTCTGTAGATTATAAGTTACATTGCACCTAGATGTCTACCAACTCTCAATAGAGTGCCAGCAGAGTATAAATAAATGGTAGGGTTAGGGTTAGAATAGGTTGATATGTACTTGCAAAGTTACTTATAGTCAGTAGAGCGTCTTTTGGGAGACCATCACGCTAAAAAGTTATAAGATATTAATTAGAGAGTGTACTAATATTCTAATGAGAGATAATTGACATGTAGGTGCAAAGCTACTTACTGTCAACAAATTGTTCAAAAGGGACCATCAAAATAAAGTGTTACCAAATGTTTAAGATTTAAATACTGGTTAAAAGAAAAGGGAAGTGTTTATAGTCTAGAAATTCATAAAAATATATTGGTTCAGCGGTGTGACGTTGCTTACAGTATTTAGATTTTTGTATGGTTAACAACAACAACAAAAACAGTAGGCATTTTTAGGCAGATCTAAATCTGACTGAATTCAAAGTTTATGTCCTGTTTTCAAGAAATAACTGATTTTGTTTACATTGATTTCACATGATAAAAGTGTTCTGAGATGCAAGTTCACAAAGACTTCATCAAAACGGACACACAACCATTTAAAACACACAGCCGTCTGTCAATATATAAGTTCCATGATTCAAAAAAACTATTCAGAATTGTTGAAGAAAAAATGATGATGAAACTGAGATGATGAATGTTTTTTCTCCTACAATACAGCATCTAGTGGGATATTTAATGCAAATTTTACAGTGATGCAAACTTTAAAATGAGCAGGTTGTTGTGTAAATTTGTTTACATTCTTACTTTATTTTATTTTATTTTTCTCCAGAATTAATCTGTGTCACGCCCCCAGGCGCTCCATGTCACTTTGTGTTTTTTTGTTCATTCATGTCCTTGTGATCTGTGTTTTGTTTTCATTCATTCTACCTCATGTGCTCTAGTCATTGTAACCACGCCCGGTCCTTAGTGTGTAATTGTCTCCCCAGGTGCTGTGAGTTTCTTGTGATTAGGTTGGTGTATTTAAACCGTGTCTTTTTCAGTTCTTGTTATCTGTTGTTAACGTTACATGTGTGATTGTCTACTCTGCGTTGCTCGTTTTATCTATCCTCGTTTTCTTATTTTGTTTGTTTAATAAATGTCTAGTTTTTACTCGATTCCTGCCTCCAGGTTCTCCCTGTTCATGAGGAAACACTCTGCGCGCTAGTCTGCTGAGCTCCGTCTTTCGAGCACTTAGTCTCGAAGTACTACCAGCTAGCCGAACGATCGGGCCTCGGAAGCTCTGTCCTCTCCGCAGCATTCTGGAGCACAGGCCGCCAGTTCAGTCCTGTTGAACTCCCAGACGTTCGAGATTTGCCTTGGAGGTCAGCTGTGTTCGCTAGTCTCATGACAGTACGGGTTCACTCGCTGGGACTTTATCCACCCGATCATCCCACTCCGGTGAATGCGGACATCTCTGTGGACATTGATCCGCCATTACAGTCTTGTGAGTCAGCCTGTTCAGAACCTATTGAACCGAATGACTGTGAATCACCTTGTTCTGAGCCTATTGAGTTGAATGACTGTGAATCACCTTGTTCTGAACCTATTGAACCGAATGACTGTGAATCACCCTGCTCAGAACCGTTTGAATCTACTAACTGTGATTTACCCTGGCCTGAACTTTTTGAACCTGTGAAAGACATCGAGTTTTCATGGCCTGAGCCGTTTCAATTTTCTAATGACTGTGATTTCCCTGAGCCTGAAGGTTGTTCGGATTCTGATGTTCCATGGCCTGCCCCGCTGCCACAGCCAGCGCGTGTGCATCCAGTGCACCCTCCAGAGCCGGCTGCACATCCGGTGCGCCCTCCAGAGTTGGCTGCGCATCCCGTGAGTCTGTTGCGCATCCGGTGCGCCCTCCTGAGTCTGCTGCGCATTATGCTCTGGGGGCTGTTGTGACAGTTCCCTGGGCCGCCTCCAGAGCACCCACCCGCCCTACCCTTGCACCAGTAACTGTTTTTGGGCGTCTGGAAGCCGCCCTTAGGAGGGGGGCTATGTCACGCCCCCAGGCGCTCCATGTCACTTTGTGTTTTGTGTTCATTCATGTCCTTGTGATCTGTGTTTTGTTTTCATTCATTCTCCCTCATGTGCTTTAGTCATTGTAACCCTTAGTGTGTAATTGTCTCCCCAGGTGCTGTGAGTTTCTTGTGATTAGGTTGGTGTATTTAAACCATGTCTTTTTCAGTTCTTGTTATCCGTTGTTAACGTTACATTTGTGATTGTCTACTCTCCGTTGCCCGTCGTATGTATCCTCGTTTTCATGTTTTGTTTGTTTAATAAATGTCTAGTTTGTACCCGATTCCTGCCTCCGAGTTCCCCCTGTTCACGAGGAAACACGAGCGCGAGTCTGTACAGTCGCTTATCGTTACAATCTGGAAGCCACAGCTAGAAGTTTTAGTTTTCTTGGAATGTGAATGACATATGATGAGTCCTTTACAGTACATGTCAATTGAGTGGAATCATTAAGTAGTGTGTAGTGTAGAGGGTAACACTTTATAACAACTACACACTATTTGTCACGCCCACAGGCGTTCCATGAAACTCTTGTTGTTGTTTTCATTTGCTGTCCATGTGCTTTGTGTTTGTTTTCATTTGTTTTCCCCAAGTGCTCCTTTCATTTTGTAGCCCCGCCCCGGTCCTTAGTGTCTAATTGTCTCCCCAGGTGCTGTGAGTTTTCTGTGATTAGTTTGAGTATTTATCCAGGTTCATTGCAGTCCTCTTTATCCATCTTTGTGAATGTGACCGTGCTCGTCTGCCCTGCTCATTGAATGTTTGTTTGCGCTGATCCTTGCGTGTTCGTTCAGTTTGTACTTTGCACTTTATTATTAAATACTTTGCATCGAGTTCAGCCTGCCGTGTCTCAGTCCGCTGAAGTAGCGGGATCGCAGCAGATGTTCTCAGCAGCCCAGACCCCAAAACGTGACATTATTAATCATTAGTTAAGCATTAGTAAATACTCAATTCATCCTTTATAAACCATTGTTCTTTTTCATTACTATACAATAGTAACGCAGTTTGCAAGTGCATCTATTGCATGCCTTGTTCTTGAGCATATAATGTTTAATAATTGTATTTTCACACTTTGTTAATGATCAATTTATAACTTCTAAATTATTACGTTATTTATAAACCAGTTATTTAGGAGTTGTCAGTGTTTCATAAGATTATTTAGAAAGTCTTAGTACGAATGAATAAATTACATAAATGTATATTATTAATTCAAATTATTTAGACACATGATAATTGTTGCTTAGTGTGTTAATAAATGCTTTATTAAAACATGTTCCTGCTGTAATTCATGATTCAGTCAGGTAGTTATAAAGCATTGAGTAGTTGCCAGCCGTCTGTTTTTGTGAGCTCATCTAAAGTGATGACTATTTATACGATTTATATATAGTGTAATGCAGTGCAGTGTAGTGTGTGTCTTTCATGTATGTGTTTGTGTGCGTGTAAGTAAGTTATTATATAGGGAAAAAATGCCTTGTAAGTGATATCTGAGTAATACTTCTATGTCCATGAAAGACAATATTTCTCAACAAATCATAAACGAAACAAAAAACAAATGCAAATATTGTTCAATTTAAATAATGCAAAGGCCCTCTGCTATGAATCCATCAAACATGACACTTTGATAGATGGTTTAGTACACTGCCACTTCTGCACTTCTGTTATTTTCCCCCCTAATTTGCATATATTTTGTAATAATATTTGTTCATAGCAAGTACCTACAATACTGATGTTCCCTGCTTGTTAACTTATGAGTCAGCACTAACATGTTTTCATAAAGTGACAAATAAATATAGCACTATTGCTTCAAGGCAGATTGGAATGGGACAAGAAACAGAAGTTTGCCGTTAATGAGGATGATTGTGACAAGGTGTTGGTGAAGAACAGAAGTGTGACTGGAATGTGATCGGACAAGGATGGACGTTCCCGCATTACAACCCAATAAGGGTCATTTGCTTGAAGCTTTTTCAGAGAGCTCTACAGAGAGCTGTTGTTTTGGTCAGACAAAGGACAAACACGTGTCATAGAGATAAAGCACTAGATGTTAGTGCACATGAACCAATGTGTATACTCTGTAATCACAGCTGTGCTGATATCGAGCAACAGTTTGACAGCACAAGTCTGTGGAACTACTTCCTTCCACCACAGATTCAGATCTCAAGTTGACAGTTTAACAGATGAGCCCAAGCCTCAGTTACTAATTTAAAATGTCTCTAGAACTAGAATGTAGAGGAACGCAAAGTTCTTTACTAAAGTTAAAAGTTTATTGCATTATGCAGTATTATAATAGTATATGACTGTGTAACTGTGATTAACTGCATCTAATACAGCACTCATTCTATATCTCATATTCACTAGGGATCCAACGGTTTTCGGTTCTTTATCGAACCATTTGGTTCGACCTGTTTGCCCTAGTCATTTTAATTAAAATGTGCATTTTCTGTGTATTAAGCGCATAGACAATCAGGTGATGGTCAAAAATTCTCTATTAAGACTAGTGATGGGTTGTTCTTGAACGATTCGTTCATTTTAAAGGAATCTTTAATGTGACTCGGGAAGAACGAATTGTCTCGCGGGAGTGATTTGTTCAGCCGCGCACGGCTCATGCTGCATAGGTTAAGCTTATGGGGCTGTCACATGATGATCGAACGACTCGAAAAACCCGAAGAGTTTCTTGTTGCTGTCAATATTTATTTGAATAATGTTCATGTTTATATTTCACTTCATACTGCACTTTTTATATTGTC
>JAUCMU010000046.1:14106499-14123668 GCA_032275025.1 Enteromius treurensis | reverse complement strand
GAAGAAACTAGAATATAAAAGATGTTTTCAGTTATTTCACCTTTTTTGTTAAGTACATAACTCCACATGTGTTCATTTATAGTTTTGATGCCTTCAGTGAGAATCTACTAATGTAAATGGTCATGAAAATAAAGAAAACACATTGAATGAGAAGGTGTGTCCAAACTTTTGGACTGTACTATAACTGTAAAGAAAATACAGTTTACAGCAAATTATTACATTTACAGTTTTTTTATTTTTTTATTTCTTGGCCTACGCAGTAGCATAAAAGGCTATATAAATTAATGAGACTTAAGACTTGAAACATGGTTCTATGATATTCCTTAAAATTATTATTATGATTATTATTACAATTTAGTACAAATAGTAATATATTTTGTCATAAATTCCTCAAGTTATATCAGACTTTTATTTTGACAGTGTGTCATTCCGGTCTTTCAGTTTCAGTGCTAGTTTTTTCTCAGATAAATGGGTAACCTATTATTAGCTCTATATCGGACTTTTATTGTGAAACACTTCTAGTAGAATATAGATTTATAATATTGTCCCAATTGAAGTACTTTTAAAGAAGAATATTATGGTTCTTGCTTCTCATGAAAACTGCTTACCTTTAAAACCATGTCTAGTATTAGTGGTGGGCCGTTACTGACGCTAACGTGCTGCGTGAATGGGAGACTCTTATTGCGCGATAAAAAAATATCGCCGTTAATCTATTCACAAAGTTGTTTTGGGAGCTTGGTCTATACTACGCGAGCTATGGCTAAACTTTCTATTCACGGATCTATATTTGTCTAATATAAAGTAATTAACTCATGTTTAAGGGTTCTTTAAAAACTATAAAGCACACGTTGCTTCACGTACTTCATGCATGCAGTCTCTGAATGCGTGCATTGCTATAGTCATTCAGATCGATTCCAATCAGTATAATCACAAGTACCATGATGGCTAGTATAGCAACACCATGTTAATGTGTGGTTACCTTAGTTCAACTATTATGATTTTTATTTGTAGTAAATCCATGTTTAATTTTGATAATTAAAACATATGTAACCGAGTGCATGAATGAACGCGAGTGATCTTACCTGATACTGATAATACAATAACTAGTCTTAACAGTTTACATGATCTGGCTCTTTATTTGTAATTAATTAATTTATTTTATATACCAAAATAAATTAAACTTGTGTGCGGTACGAGGATCTACAGCATATCGCGTTGGCTGAAACACACAAGGAAACGCGTTGTGAAAAAGAATATCACAGACATCGCGTTCGGACTCTAGAATTATCACCGAGGTTGTGAGAGAAATACACAGACATGGCAGATTCGGATGGTATTAAAAATCACCAAATACATCTGTGAAACAATACATTCTCTACCAGCTGCTGTAGAACTAGTGCCGTCCGAATAGGGCTTTACTTTTAGTCATTATTTAGGTAGCACACATATTCTGAATGCCTCTGGGAGAATTCAAGTGAGCCATTTTAATCTAGATTAAAATTAATCTATGCCCACCCCTAATATATATATAGTCTCCGTAAAATTAAAAGAAAAAACAAGAAACTTTTTTAGTTTTTTAAGAATAATTTTTATACCAAAGGCATTATGATTTTCATTTTATGACATCATTATTTCCTTCTCTATTGTCAGAAAAGGAAAAAATCTCTCATTACTGTAGGTCAAAATAAATAAATAAAATAAAACATAGGCTAATTGGAAAAACGTACCTATTTTTACAATTCACCGCAGGTTTTAACTGAAAGCACCGTTAGCGGCAATAAAACACCAACAACTTTTAATCCTTTTTTGCACAAATAATGCTTGATTATTGATAATAGAAGATTTTTTTCTTGCAGTACTTCTATAATCTAAGAACACTTTTAGTGTATAGTAACAGATCCCCTTATAAGTAAAACATTTACTTGATAACATCTACATATTTATAGAGATTTTGATGTAGTATTTTAATAATTTAATGACACATTGAGTTCTCTGTTGAAAGTTTGAACTCAAATTGTCTTTGTGAGATTTATGCTAATCATAATGAACTGTATATTGATAGGCAAGGTCTTGAATAGTGAATAGTCATTATATTTCACAGTAGTCAAGATAGGGACTGATCATCTGTCATTGGTCTAGTTGTGGGCTTTGTCTCACTGATGGTTTCCAGTCCGTCAGTAAAAGTACCTTGCAGGCGCTGCAGTGTGCGTCTTGGGTGTGGTGCTTCTTTAACCTTTCTTTTGTTTGTCTTTTGTTAGATAACACCTGCGAGTAAAGCAGCGCTGGGTGATTTGTGCCCTGGAGACACCATCCTAGCCATCAATGGAGAAAGCACAGAGACCATGACACACATGGAGGCTCAGAACCGCATTAAAGCCTGCACAGATCAGCTCCTGTTGGCCATCAGCAGGTAAATCTGCCTTAAGAGCTGAAATGACTTTCGAGTGATTTGTTGTTGATGTGTGTACACCTACATAGAAGCTTGAACGTGTGTGTTGCACTAGAACAGATCTCATTGGTTCTGGCGTGTCATGCGTGGCCATTGGCAAAGCTCCTGGAAGGTGCATACTGCCACCCACTGTGTGACAGCTGAAGTAAAATAAACATCCGGCTTAGAAGAGAAGATACCGATCAGTTTAAATAATGCTTAATTGGTTTGGGACATCCTTATAATTTACACAACCCCTTATCTTCAGCCTGAGAGGCATTCCCCTGTACATTTCTGACTCTGCTCTAGAGTCGAATCTGCATTGACACAAGAGAAACAAACTACTGCTTTTTGTATCCTTTTTTTTTTCAACCAAAGGAAACCTTAAACATCACTCTCCTTAAAAGTTTGGAATGGCAATATGATAAAAGACAATCCTTTTCACACCGACAGAATTTTTGTGTACGAGTGTGAGATTCACCCAGAGGCATCATATGCTACTTCTTGCCATATTTGGCGTTTGTTCTCTGAGCGAGCTGCTCTTGTTATTTGGAAAAGCCCTGAACTCTTGGTAGACCTGCTCATATATCATCTTTCGACATTAAGTGGTACATTCACATAGGAGTAGTAAATTTATTTAAGGATACTCTGGGTTGTTTATACTTAGCTTTCGACAGGGAACTTTAGAGTCTCCTTTAGTTTTTCTTCACAGCTGATCACATTTCAAAACCTTCAGCCAAGCTTTTTTTATATATATATATATATATATATATATAAACAGTAAATCCACATGACTAGAGTAACAACAGAATCCTACATTTTGTCAACATCTGATCTCTGCTGTCTTCTTAGGTGTGTTTTATGGCCTGCATAGATGGCCCTGTGAAGGTCATGTGACAGCATTGTAAATGCAAAAACATGGCCCCCCGTTTCTATTGGTATGTGACCTTTAGCATATGCCAATGAGTCTGTGCTTTTTAAATGAGTTGTGCGCTGGCACGATAAGCACCATTTCATTCCAGTGTGATGTGCTGAAGCAGGGCGGGAAACTGATTACAGACGGTAGAATCTGTTTCCTGTGTGTTTGGTTGGAAATGCAGTTCCTTAAAACATGCCACCCAGATTCATACTGAATCATATTCTTCTTGAGACTTTGTTTATATTAAAACCAAAAACAACAAAGACACCTATTATGCAACAATTATGCAATACTGTAGGGGTTTGCAGCTGACAGATGCATAGATGATAAATTGAAAAAAACGAGTGGCACATTATAAATAAGCCGTTTCAGTTGTGTAGCCAAAGAATGCACCGCCTCTTCGAAAAACAACACTTCTGTAACCCATGTTTAAAAAAAACAATAAAAAACAGGTTCTTCCAGTTAAATCAAATGTTCATGTGAGTAGATTTAAGATTCAGGAGAAATCTTTACTGGATTACTATCAGTACACTGTGTTATGTGTGCCAAAACTAGGGCTGCACGATTTGGGAAAAATGGCACATTGCGATTATTACGGTCAAAATTGCGATTTGTTATTGCTTGTTATCAAGGAAAATGCACACACAGATGACTAATAATGCAGAAATCTGTATTTCTCAACTGAGATACAGTACACAGTGCAATCTAGCAACAACTAATTAAAACTAAATTGTAATTAATTAACATTAAAATAAAATTAAAAAGTCAAAAGTACAAATAAATAAAACAAATACCCATATTTATGTTTGTACATGTTGTCCCAAAACATTTTAGCAGGATGTAACATATACTTGCTATATTTCTTTTGGTATCTCTTGTCCAGTGTGCCAATCATTTCCTCAAATCCCTCTTTGTCAAAAGTGCGTTCACACCTGAGGTATATCTCGCTATCCACGTGTAGTTGGACGCTTGTACATGTCGAGTTTACGCCGGGGGCGCAAGCAGCGCATATTTTTTTCAAGGCCATGTTAACGGATGAGAGCTTTCACACAGTACGCAGAGAAATGACATAAATCAAAGCACATGGCACACAGTGTTCAGAGAAGAACGCTGGAAAATACGACAGAAAGATGCTTGTCTATGGCCTCCTGCAGTACAAGCTGCCAGTATGAAAGCACAATCGGCGCGCACTGCTCATGCAATAAATAAATAACTGTGTTATAATTAGTGTTGGGGCTAACACATTAAGGCCTGGTTTCACAGACAGGGCTTAGCCTAAACCTGGATTAGGCCATATTTCATTAAGGGCAATTAAGTAATTTTGTATGAACATGCCTTGAAAAAAAAACAATTACTGGTGTGCATGTCAAGACAAAACAAAGGCACTGACATGTTTTAAAAGCAGTCGGTGCAAGTTTCCTTTAGTTTAAACAGCTCAGATTTACATTGCCGTCTAGGACTAGGCTTAAGCCTATAAATATCTTCACATTATACAGTCATGCTTTTTTTGTGCTGGTGGTGATAAAATGGGAAAATATAAATAACATTAAGACGGAAAAAATAAATCTTTTAACGTTATACTAAACAGTCAAATGTTTGATTCAGTTTAATCAATTTTAATCAGTGTAACACGCACCACATACTCGACACATGGCTCTGTTTATAATAATTACTACATAATAAGTTCAATTTTTTAAGTAATTGATTTATGCCACATGATGTTTGCTTTAGTGTATTTGTTCAGCCATAAATTCTAAAACAGACGAATTTGTTGTCCAAACATGTCAGCGTTTGAGGAATGAGGCTGGAAATAACACGCTTGTGCTGACAGTGTAAAATTAGAGCATCGCATTACAGCCAAAATGACCAGGAAAGCATGTGATTCTGAAGTAGAAAAGCATCCAGTGCTTACATAAACAGATTTGGTTACTGACAGTAGCGATTTCTGAAACCATGGATGAGGTCTTTTGTTTCCAGGGGTCTCAGTGGTGCAGGTTAGTAAAGGTCATGACAAACCAAGCTTATGGCTTGCATCTGGGACAGAAGTTGCACTCGAACATATTGCAAAGACTAAACCTAACAGCCAACTTACATGCTATGAGTCTCGAGATAACGCTCCAGACCTGCAGGGGGCAGTAGTCTTTGAAAATGAATCATATACCATACTATTTTGAATATAAATCAAAACCAAACAGTTGTTGGTCTTCACTTTCTTCATTCCGTCATGTCATTATGAAAGTATTTATTTAAAATAAATTATATTTGAAATAATAATAGAAATAGAAATGTAACAAAAATGTTCACAAAAAAAAAAAATCATAATGTTAGCAAACACTATATTAGTATATTAGTGATACAAAAATAACACTGTTGTTGATGGTCTTTTTAATTCTTATGGTGCAAAACTGTAAAACTGACCTGACAGGCACTCGACAAGAAGTTGTTGCAAACATGTATGACTTTCTTTCTTCTGCTGAACATAAAAAAAAGATATACTGAAGAATCTTGGTAACCAAATACAACGCCACTTTCGGAAATGAACAATCTGTATGTTTTCTGTTTACATAACTCAGATATCCCTCAACAAAAGGGCTTTTATCTCCTCGTTCATGAACAATCGGATCGAGCACAGTGCATTATGGGTGATGAAGTTTTCCTACCTTTTAGTCAACTAGGAAAAGACTCTTTTCTCATATTCAATCTAGTCATTATATATTTGAATAGTTTAACTGTATGGACAGCCAGTGGTGAATTCCCCTTCAACACCCCTCATCCTTGTGTTTCATCCTGGTGCCTTGTCTGGAAGTACCGGATGTGTTCTCGTTTGACCTCTGAGTCAGCGCTGGACAAGAAGGTCTCATACAGACACACCCCGGCGCATCCTCGAGCCACCGTGAAGGCAGACAACAGCTGCTGGGAATCTCTCCTCCTTCCTCTTTAAAGAAAGTCGCAGTTTGGGAAAGGCGGAGAGTGCGCATGAGAAAGATTTGTTTCCACAAGTCGTGAAGCTGTCGGAAAGAGGCTGCTGGGCCAGCGACTTAAAGCCGAGTGAGTCATAAGACCTGGGTCATGAAAGTGCAGGGGAGCGGAGAAAATAAAAAAAGAGGAATTAAGGCACAGAAAAAACAGGGCAGGACTTGGTGCTTAGCGGACAATGACGCACGGATGAAGAATTGTGTGTGGATTTAAAAGCTTAGAGGAGGAAACAAAGAGAGGGAAGAGCTACGTTTGCCGTTCCTTGACAGCTGAAAAGAGAATTTCAAAGGGTCGGGTGATGTCATCGAAGAGAAGCCCTCGTTAAGTGTTCAAAACGAAAATATAGTTTAGAAATTCAAACAGGTTTGCTCTAGGTTAAACAAACAGGATGTCAAGACCAAAGTTGACACATTAGTACATCCTGCATATTATTTTTTTTTTTTTTTTAGCAGCATTGTATTGAGATACCTTTTTCCAAGAAACACAATATTTTATTAAAAATTATACTGGAGCAGGAATGAACTCTGTCCTGCAGATTTTATCTCCATCCCTTATTAAATGTGGGCAGTCCCATAATGCCGGTTTAGCCAGGTAGGTTTTAGTTCAGTTGGGTTTTAGGGTAATAATATGAGTAAGAAACTGGAGTAGTCCGCTAAGTGACTCATCTCTGATGCAATAAAGCTACTCCCCAGTTTATCTCGCTCTAAATGAGCGGTTTACAACAAAACAGCTTTCAATTTTGATGCTTTAGGCCTTTAGCGATGCTTATTCATTAGTCCTTTCCAATTGAGCAGTTACACTTAAACAATTAGTATTAGACGTTCAGTTCATTTAAATCAGATGTAATGTAAGATAAATCACCCTTAGGCTCCATGTGTAAATCTGTCTATATTTGAAGAGTTTATTTGCAACAGATAACAATAATTGTCATTGTTATTTTTACTTAGTTTGAGATTCATTGGAATGCACAAACATAATAAAAAAAAATTACAAACTGATTTATCTGTTTTTATGAATTAGCCTAACTCCTCATTTATACACTTCTTGTGAGAGAATAATTTTCTGCTAAAATATCCTGATTGTTATGAAAAATATCATGAATTTAAACATTTACAAGGCAGGAAAAACACCATGGTTGCCGTGAAAGTTGGAGAATGTTACATTATACATTATTTAACTATAGTAATGCAGGAAAATGAACTGATTTTATTCAATTAATAATTTCTAATAACTTCACAAGACGCTTAAATGTAGCAATTGTGAGAGTGTATATAATTATATCCTACAGCATGTATTGTATTCCTATTCATTTTAAATATTTGCAGTTAAATATTTATTTTCAAAGTATAATTGCTTATGTAATGGTAACACTTTACGATAATGGTATATCTGTTAACCGCATTGAATGTATTAACTAACATTAACTAGCAATGAGCAATACATTGTTTCAGTGTTTATCAATCTTTGTTCACCTTAGTTAATAAAAATCCAGTGGGGGGCAAATGTTTAGAACATGTGAATATTTAAGAGGTTTCAGTTGTTTTTGTTGAATTGTCTATTACAATCCCCATAAAACAAACTATTGCTGGATAACTGTGACTGAAGGAATCTGCTGAACATTGAAAAAGATGGACTGGCTCCTCAAAGTCCAGACCTCAACCCCATCGAGCACATTTCGGGAAATATACTGACACTACACCAGAGACATGTGCTGATAAAGCTGAACATGCCAAATATTAAAGTTAAACGTGGATAAGAATCACTTCATCTGATATCCAAGGTGCTCGGAGCAGCCATCTGCATGTTTTATGAACATTATGAAATGAAAACGTCATGTTTTGGAGAAGCAAAAAAGGTCAATATTTTCAGATCTGACAGGTGTTCTAATGATTTTGGCCACCACTGTACAACTGTTAGCTCAGGTCTATTAAATGTCATTAAGAGATACAACTTTTTAACTAATCAAATAACTCTTTATTCTAAATTGTTACAATTATAATTGATATAATACATAATTCATAGTAAATAATTATCAGCAAAAGCCAATTTTTTTTTAAATGTTTTAAATCGTTCTTTGTGAACTGCTTTCATTTGGGGCAAGACCTCTAAAGGATTCAATGGATTTATAGTATCTGCTGTCTCCTGCTTTTGACAACACATCTTATCATAATTGCTAGTGAAGAGCAAACTGTCTCCGGCACTAACTGAAAAAACAGGGAAAATTAGTCTGGTTGTGTTTACACTCTTCAAAAAGTCATAGTTGACCGTGACATATTTACAGGGGTCATATAACGCCAATTTTTCACAAGCTGAGTCTTAATGAAAAGTAAAAAAAAACATTGTACCCTGTCAAAAACAGCTATTTTCAAAAAACTCTGTTCTGTGTACTTCCCCTTTAAAATCTTTACGAGCTCCGCTGACTCCGCCCCTCTCTTTCGAGGCACTCTCAGAGGATGTTTATTTAGCTGTATTCATAGTCCTAGCCGTTACATTCATAGTGAAACTGGCTAATTTGCACATTATTATACAAAGATTCATTAAAAGACATTATACTCACTGCTTCTGTAGGTGAGGCTGGATCAGGAATTATTCGTGCGAACATAAACGCATTTCGGTTGATCAAGAGCGCGTTTCCTTCAGAACCAAACGTAACGTTAATCCTCTGCGTCTTCAGTCACTCAGATGAGTAAATGACTACTGCTATGTTCATTATTAAATTCAACAATAAAGCACCTCAATCTCGGGCTGATGCAGGCTCACTCAGGGCGTGTCTGAGGTAAGACACCAGTCCAGTCTGTTTGAAACGCTGCTGTCAATCAACAATCGTGGGAGGGGCCTCTGACCATGTGACAACACAAGGTCAGACGGCTTGATTTGAGAAAGGGGAAAACATTTAAGGAAACTGCCAACACACAGTTAATTTCAAACAACTTGTAAAAGCACATCTATGACTCCTTTAACTGGGATATGAGGAAACGTTTTACATGTAAAAAAATAAAATAAAAAGCATGCTTCATGGCAGAGCGATTGTCTTTATAGAGCAGACTCCTAAAATATAACAGTAAGAATAAAGTCATTCCCGTTTCAGTGCCCAAACAACTTTAAATAATTTAGCAGGGCTAAGTTACAAATACATACACAATACAAATGTAAATAAGCGTCTGTTTTGTATTACTGGGGCACAGCAATGCTCACTGATCATACCGCAAGGGTCTTATGAAAAATGACATGACAAATTGGAAACTGTATTTGAGCAGTTCATCGCTGTGTTTTCTGGAAACATCTGTGCATTAGTCACCTTCCTGAAAATGGAAACGAAACAAACCAGCGAAGCCAAAGCAAACCCTCTACTATTGAAACTCAGTTACTCATGCAAGGAATCCCGGCCAGAAGGAAAATATGATGGACAGGAACATTTTAGTCCTGAGACACACTCACTTATAACATGAGCTAATGGGATGACCTGATTCTTTTTTATATTTCTATTGTATATTGTACGTTTGAGCTGCTAATCTCACTTTAAACTTAACCCTAACACTATTTCTTAAAAGTATATGTAAAATAAAGAAAAATGCAAACAAATTATGGTGATCTGTTTATCCCTAAAATGTCAAAAAGCAGTGCCAAATAACGATGTGAAAAGTTATGGTTGAACAATTACATAAATGTTATTCATTTTAAGACTTTGAAATGTAGTCTTGTTTAACATTAAGCAATTATTTTTGATTCTGTTTTGCCTATTTGTAATCATTTCAAATGATATAACTGTGTTTAACAAATGCAAATGAGAAGATAAATTCACACACTATGATTTGTAACATGTTTATGTCAATAAAGTTGATCATAAGTCAAAAATGTACGATTTAGATGGCGTCAATCATTCTTTTGTAGAACTACTTGACTTAAAGCACACATAAATACTCATGAGATCAGGCTGAGAAAATCCCAGTTGTCCCCATGAGGAGGTCAGTCTCTTACAGTATGTGTTGAAAGAAGACAGATTTTGAACAGCCTCTCCATGCATAATTGTGAGCCACATTCTGAATTCTAAATTACTTGATAGATTATAATGGAGAAAGAGTGGAAACAAAATGGTACATTGTGTGCGTCATTTCTGCCCACTGCATCTGCCTCTCTCATTTTCCTCTCATTCCCAAACACACAATACTTAACGTTGTTGATGTACTAAGAGTATGACCATTTGTTTACCACGTGTCTCGTGCATTTTTTTTTTATGTCAAGTATGACATTAAATTAAATGATTAAATAAAACAAATGTAATTAATTTATTGTAAAACGTATATAACTTAATATATATATAAATATTTGATTATATATTTATTTATTTTTTGATGGACACAAACCAATAAACAATTACAAAAATGTTTTTTTTTTTTTTTTAAATCTAGTCTTGTTTAACTTTATGCAATTATTTTATAATTATTCTGTAATCATTTCTAATGAACTGATTAAATGATTCAATTGTGTTAAACAAATGCAAATGAAAACACAAAAACAGCAGAAGCAAATAAATTCACACATGATGATTTATAAAAATGTTTATATCTATAAAATTTTTAACTTTAGTCACTAATAATTATGAAGAAATCACAGTTTTAAATTTCAACAATTTTGGCAAGTCAGACATTGAATTAAATAATTAAAATTTTATTTATTGTTAAACGGAAATGTATTTTTATGGTGTAGTGCAGTTTCATTTTTGATGGACACAAACCAACAGATATTCATCATAAGTAAATGATCTCTACAAAAGTCATCGACTCAAAACAGTAAAATTCACCTTATTAAAAATTTACATAAAAAAACAGTTCAAGTTCAAAGTTCAAGTAAAAGCTCAAGGTTAAAAAATAACCCATATTTCCACACCTGTGACAGCATTTCTTCTCAATTCTATATTCATTAATAAAGTTGAGACATTACTTGGCAACCCAAAATGACTGGTTTTCTTTAGCTGAGTCCTCCAGACGTCGTGTTTGTCATCAACGAAAAGCAACCATTGCACCGCAAAGTAAGAACACTTCTCAAGGAGTAAAGGTCAGTTTTATTGTGGTTACTTTTTTTAAATAGGACATTGTTAATGATAAATGCGACGTCCGGAGGATGCAGCCTCCCCAGCTTTTGTCTTGAGTTTCTGTTTACAGCACGGGTAAATAATATGAAGCTTTCCTGCCCAACATATCTTTCCCGGTAAATAGAGTTTCTGTTCTGTCATACCACCCAGCCCTAAATACAACAAAAAAAGCGTCTTTATTCGAGTGGGTTTCATATGGAAAACATCCTTTAATCAGTCACATCCACATGACCCTAAGTCACTTTGACATTCATTTCGAATCCATTGCCTCACCCCGCCACATCCAAGCCAACTCAGAAGGGGGTGCATTCATGCTCCAGTGATGAAGTTTCCATCATGAGAGGGAGCGAGGGACCACAGAGCTTTCTTTGTTGCTCAGATCTGCGTATGGCTGTGTGCATGTAGGTGTAAGTGGAGAGGGGGCAGAGGAAAACCACCGTCTTTGTTCATCCATTGGCTCTAAAGATGCTCAGGATCCCATTTCGCTTGACCAGTTTGAGATTTTCATGACTAGCAAGCACACTAATGGTTGATATCAGTCACTAATGCTATCAGTTATAGATGTAGAAATACACACTCGTGAATGTATATGACTACACTCACCTCACTGCTTTTGTCTTTTAGATCTGGAAAGGTTTGGTCTCCAAGTGGAATAGAAGAAATCAAGACAAGTCCATTCACTGGCACTCTGGAGTCCGAGTCACAGGTATGCTGGCATAAATCTAATAATGGGACGCTTTCAAACCCTCACATTTTAATTCAAGGCATTTAGGAAATGCTTCTCTGCAGTGAATGGCTCTTTCAGCTTCACACGTGAGCATGCTGTGATCAACAGATGAGCAGCAGCTGTCTCGAGCATTCGTAGGAATATAAACAACTTCTGGATTGAAGCTTGAAATCTTAAAAACAAAAATAGATTTCAAAGGCGGCTTTTATAATGCTAGGTACCAGTTGATGTCACATATATTTATTTATTGATCTGTTTTGTATGGAAGCTTGTTTCGGCTACAGGGTAAAAAAAATTTAAATGTAAAAAAGGCAGTAATTGTGACTTTTTAGCTCACATTTACAACTTTTTTCCCCCCAGAATTGTATGAAATAAACACAATTGTGAGATACATGCTTTCAAATCTGATTTTTTTATCTCACAATAGTGAGTTAAAAATAAACAAAATCCACGTTTACATTAAAAATACTTGATTATATTTTCTTTTTGATTTTTTTTTTGAATTTGATGGACACAAACCAAAAGGTATTCATCACAAGTTTATGATATGCATCAGTGCAAAATCATTAATTAAATTTACATTAAAAAACACATGGTTCAAATAATAAAGAATAGTGGTAACACTTTCTATGAAGCCTGTATTTCTAACACATTATAATGGTATTCTTAAGGCATTATAAGGCACTTATAAGTAATAAAAATAATAATAATACCATATTATTTTCTCAATAAGATCAGATATCATATCAGATGAATGTGTAATGTGTAATGTGATATGATATAGGTTTATTATAATGCCTTAAGAATACCCTTATAATGAATTATAAATACAGGCTTCATAGAAAGTGTAACCAAAATGTTTTTTATCTCACAATTGTGAGTGTGTATCTCGTAATTCTGAGAAAAAAAGGCAGAATTTTGACATACAGTAAACATATGCAATCACCTTTTTTATTGATTAGTCAGTGGCTAAAACAGGTTTCCATACAATTCAGTCTCTTCTGTGTCTAATAAAGACCTACCCAAAATGTTGTAATGTCAATCACTTCAAAAATAGCTTTAGCAGTTCATTTTTATAGGGTGTCACATATCATACAACATCATGAAGGCATAGATTAATATAGAAATATAGATTTTTAATATACATTCAGTATATCACAGTACAGTCTGCATTCATAAAGAAGATGCTTTGAAATGAATGCATGTTTATTTGGCTCTTTGGATTGTAAGTATAACTATCACTTCAATCTGCTTTGAAACATTCTAGTGAAATGGATTGGACTTTTTCCCCTAAAAGAGAGAAATGTTAACATAACAAACTAATAATGACTGACCTCTGCTGTGGTTTAAATGTTATAATGTCACACCTACAATACATATGACAACAGAAAGTTTAGACTATTACAGAATACAACCGTGAATGCATGATATTTACGTTTTTAACCACTGACTTCTATAGCATTTTTTTTCATAGAAGTCAATGGCAACCAGTTTGAGTTTCATTATTGGGTCAGTTCTAAATTCATCCAACCTAAGAGACATTTTCAACATGATGCTTAAGCTTTCTTTCTATTCAGTCATGTCATGAAAAATAGGGTATGTCCGATATTTTGTGGTGTATGTGACAGATGGCCTGAAATGGTTTTTGGCCCTGACGTAGGAATCGGTTGGGCATTGCACAAATCTTCAGTAAAATCATATCCACATTGTCATAACGTCTATAAAGTGTGTTTCAGTGATTTCCAGAGCAGATGTGTGCCTCATGCTGAGATGTAAGTCATTGTGGCTCTTGCCATGGCCACTGGAAAGTATGAATGTTGAAAGTCTATAAGAATAGCGATAGAACAAGTCACGTCATTTCCAATGGAAGCAGACGCAGCCAAGCATGTGGTAGAGCCAAAGAATTTTTCAGAGGCTGTATTTTAACCCAGACTGTGTAGGTCAGAGCATAACTGAGGTATTGTTTCATTGCTCGGAATTCTTGTTACCTCAGAGTTGTAATATGAGCGAATTTCTTTTATGAATGGAACAAAATTGCCCTTTGCCCGTGATCCATCAGGCCCACTTTTAAAGCTCCTTTTTATGAGTCAAAATGATACATTTTCCTATTATGCCAAAAATCAGTAGGATATAAAGTAAAGATCATGTTCCATGAAGATATTTAGTAAACTTCCTACAGTAAATACATCAAAACTTAGTAATATTCATTGCTAAGTACTTCATTTGGACAACTTTAACGGCACAATTATTTGATTTTTCTGCAGCCTCAGATTCAAGATTTTTAAATAGTTATTATATCTCAGCCAAATAGTGTCCTGTTCTTACAAAAGAAAAAAATAAAGTCTATAAATAAAATAAAGTCTCTTATGATCATAAAGAATGCATTTATTTGATAAATAATACTGTAAAAACAAACAATTTTACAGTTTCATCATACTTATTTTAAATTATCATTGGTGCTTAATTATTAACAATGGCTTTTATTGTTAACTCTTTCCCCACCAGCGTTTTTTTTTTTTTTTAAGTTGCCAGCCATCACCAGAATTTTTGATGATTTTCACCTAAATTTGACGGCTTTCAGAATATTTTCTGCTATGCATATATGAACATATTGTATATCAAACTAAAGAACCAAACAAAAAAAAATGTTCATGTTTTATCAGAAATACCTTTTGGACAAAAACTGATAAAAATGCATTTTTATCAAAGTATTGCATCAAGCAAATTACATTCCGATATCTTATTCTTTCACCTGTAAATAATTATATGAATAAATTAAATTGCATTTAGTGAACAGAACACACACACATGTACCTCGATACAGTATACACACATATTCAATGTATATATAGAGCAGGTACGCACACACACATACATGCATGCATATTCATATCGCCAGGTTATAGATCTATCCACGACATAACTAGAGATGTTTCTGCGACTGTAAAGGCATCTCCGTCACTGACTAGGCTACTTTGCCACCATCAAATTCAAAATGGT
This sequence comes from Enteromius treurensis, assembly GCA_032275025.1. NCBI lineage: Eukaryota > Metazoa > Chordata > Actinopteri > Cypriniformes > Cyprinidae > Enteromius > Enteromius treurensis. The sequence continues at coordinate 14,108,526 of JAUCMU010000046.1, read as the reverse complement.
CAAAACACGATCTACATGCATGATCTACAGTATATTATGATCTATATTGTCTCTGGTCCTTCCGTTCATGTCGATCGTTTTTTTTTTTTCAAGCCTGGTAGACCCGGAAAGTCCCGTTACTCATTCAGAACATGCGCTAAGCCTTACCGTAATACACCTAGAACAGGGATTGCCATAAGAACTTGTCTTTATAATGTTATAAGGAACATTATAAATGTCTTTACTAAATTATAATTCTAAATGGCAGTTTTTGTTAATTTACTGCATTCTCTGCATATATATACACATATATTTGCATAACAAAAACTCTGTGTGTAAACTTAATATAGCCTAGTTGAAATATCTTGCAATGTTTGGTGCATTTTGTGTACTGTAACCTATATTTTTTTTTAATCTTAAATGTAGTTTTTTGTATGTATCTTGAGTTGTTTGCTCTGTGTTATGTGCTGGTGAGCTTATGTTATGCTGGGAGGTTTTTTTTTTTAGTCTGTCAACAGAAACCATATGGTTTCCATCAGGTCCTCCCTTTAACCTCTATATCTCTCTTGCAGTGCTCAGGTCGATATCAACCTCCATAAATCAGGGGTCATTTCCCCACAGCAAGCCTTAATTAATAAAAGTAGTCTTGGGGTTCATGTAGATTGATTCAGTTCATCGCTGGCAGTTTGTGGCAGTAGCAAGGCGCTTTAGATGGCTCTGAATGTTCTGGCTCTGTGGGCAGTCACCCAGAACCAAAGGGCATGCTGGGATAGCATTGTAAAACAGGTCAGTGAAACCTGATGATGGTCAGGATTTATGAGCAGACACAAAAACTCCTCATAAATAATTCCCTGGTCTTTCTGACTTTCTGCTGGGCTTTCACTGATGATTATGAGGGAACTAGCTTTACCCTTCAAAGACATTAGAAAGTCATTGCTGTCCATTTGAACCAGGTCATGTTTCGTTAAAAAAAAACAAGAAAAATTGTATTTGGCATTTTTTTAAAAAAGGCATTGCCTTGTAAAGAAATAAGAATATATACATACATGTTTTACATTTTTAAACCTTTTTATGAGCTGTTATCTCATGTGGGGTTGAAGAACCACACTGTTTTTAAACTAGTTGTCATGTAATGTTTCCTCTGACGTGGTGATAAACGTAGGCTGTTAAAGCAGAGTTTGTTTCTGCTGCTACTTGAGTCGCTGTCCTGCAGAAGAGGTTAAATAAATCAATTTAATGAGACAAAAGCCTTATCCAGATTTATTAAATTACAAAAATGTAAGCTTATACAGTGAAAATTTATGGGTAAAAAAGGTACAGAGGTACAAATGAATGGTTTTCAGTGTTAGACTACAAAACTGGCATTTTTATAAGCTATACACCAGATGTGTAGACTAGTAAATCTGCCGTTTTTATTGCAGTTACACCCTTTTGTGGCAGACATGTGAAGTAAAGGAGCATGCATCAACACAGAGGTCTTGAACGACTAGGTTTTTGTGACAAGATGATTTCTGCCAAAGGTTTTCTCTATAGAAATGCCTCTGGATGCTGCTTCCTCAACAGGGCTGTAAACATTATCTATAGCAGGGCTAGCAGTCTGTTTGTTGGTCTAGTTCAATTTATGCTCCCTGGTGGTCTTCAGCCTCTGTGTTTCCTTCCTAGTAAAAGTCAGAACAATCTGCGTTGGTCTAAATTGTAATTAAAATTTTGTATGCTTTAGATAGCCATAATATTTCTGTTCACTTTGTTATTAATCAGCTTGTGGCAGTATCCTTGCTCAAATACTGTGAAGCAAACAGTGTTTATAATTTATGAAATACCAAATGTTTAAATATAATGATAAATGATCTGCTGCTCAGGTCTAACCATTCTGTTTATTTGTGGCATCTGATCTAATTTGAACTGTTTGCTTTTTTTTTTAAGTTAGATTTTTGTTAGATTTTATCCATATTGCTTTTTCCAAGGTTCTATTGTCACGCCCTCCAGGCGTTCCATGTCTTTCGTGATCTGTATTTGTTTTCATTCAGTCTCCCTCGTGTGCTCCTGTC
>JAUCMU010000046.1:14078979-14097324 GCA_032275025.1 Enteromius treurensis | reverse complement strand
TGTTAACGTTACATGTGCCGTTCGCGTGAGCTCTGCGAAGCTCTGCGCGTTTCTTTGTTTTTCTGTTTTATTAAAAATCCCCTGTTTAGTATATCCTGTCTCCGCGTTCTGCTTGCCTGCCGTGCCTTGCTCGCAAGGAAAGCGAGAGCGCGAGCTCTGCGCGCCGCGCATTCGTGACACATATTGATGCCAAGGGTTTCTTTTTTAAAGCAGTAGAGGACCCTGCACGTTGAAAATGACACTAAAGGGGTACACTTTGCATCAAAAAGTGATACCAAAACGGTCCTGACCCTGGACAAAAGGGAGTTGGGAATGATAACGTTTCCATAGTCAAACATATTTGCTCCCTTATTTACTCAAGGATTTTACTTACTTTAGAATGAGTATATCTTTCTTTAATAAGTAAGGTTGATGCTGTTGTTGTTTTAGGGCATCCCAGGAAGAGACAACAACCAGAGGGGAACAAAAGGTGATCCAGGCGATGCTGGCCCACCGGTATGGTCAATTACTATTTTTTAAACATAGTTAATCTTGTATGTCATTCTGGTACATTCTTTCATTTATATGATACAGAGATTCATCTCAGCTTCATTTATAGTTCTGCACTATAATCTCATAAAAAATTATAGAAGTTGTTACATTAATTATTTATCATTTGATTAAACTATTTTTTCTCATTGCATGTAATTTTGATCCCTGGTCATGGTTAAGACTTGGCCAAGCTTAACCTATACAGTAGTAGTAGTTGCAGCACACAGTGTGTCCTACTAAATGTGTGTTTGTGTCTATGTAAATAAAATCCACAACTGTATTTTTTGAAGTTCATTGAAATGTTTTCTTCAGGGAGAGCCTGGGGTGGACGGAAATAAGGGAGGAGCTGGTGAACCAGGAAGACGGGTATGGTATATCTGCCTAAATATGTACTAAATAGGCTAAGATTCTTTCAGTCAGTTCATAAATAATCTCTTAAAAACCCAAAAACAACTAAATCAGATGTTTAGAATCTAAAGGCAAAATAAAACTGTTATGAGATGAGAAGAAATTTTATAAATTACCTTTGACAGCTATTCAGATTAAGTACTTTAATTTAAATGGCAATACATCATTTGAAATGTTATGTGTAAGATCCATGAAATGTTGAATGACAGATGTTCTGTTAATAATCGTATTCACTGCCATCTCTTTTAAAAAAGGGCTCTGATGGCAGAAGAGGTGCTCCTGGTCAAGCAGTGAGTAAACATATAAACTATTATTATATTATCGCTCTCAAATAGATTCTCAAGAGAATTCTTTGAATTTGTTGAGTTTATTTATATCCTATTGTGTTTAGGGTGCTGCTGGAAGGCCAGGAAGTGATGGTTTATCGGGAGAGACAGGAATTGGAGGATCTCGGGTAAATTAATCTACTGTAATAACCTGTTAAACTCTTCGCCGGCGGGTCCAAAGTTACATTCAAGTTGTGCCTTGAATTTTTAACCCTTTGCATTCACCAATAACCCCATATGTGGTGCCATTTGAAAGCTTAGAATCTCTATTTTATGCAGATATGAATCACTTTGTATATTTATTATACTGAAACAAAGTTATTTACACGTAAATTACACTACGCCCCCCATTACGTAAATTTAGCCCCAAAACGCCTTGTGTTGACATGGTTCATCTTAGGACAGACAACATGTATAATAATATTTATCACTTACTGCAGTTTTTTTATGTAATTTCAAAGGGTTTTCTTTAAAATGACACCAAGATATTGCATTTATTCCACATTATATGTTGGTATGGGGAAATTGGGTAGGCGATAATTGTCTGAACATTTGTTTATTCTTCCCTACAGTTGGAATAGAATAACTCTTGCATAAAATGATATGCTTTATGATAGAAATAAATTTCCTTTTTCCTGTGCTTGCTGGCATGTGTTGGAAACAAATACAATTGTTTGCAGGGAGCTGAGGCACTCAGAACTATACACTTTCAAATTTCAGTTTACAACAAAAAAATAAAAAAGCGCCTCTTTTTTTTTTGTCTTTATTATAACATAGACAATATATACAATAATTTTAATCAATTTCAACAGTGTTTTGTGCAATTTCAAAAGGTTTCCTTTGAAATGATACCAATTTTTTGTGTATACACCTCTGCATGTGGGTATGGGAAGCTTTTTAATTTGTTAGGCCAAATGCAGGGGGAATTCCCCAAAATGGCCGCAGAGTGTAACAGGTTAATATTTTGGCATCTAAATTTATGGTTTAAACCAAAACAATTATAAATAATTTAGAAATTGTCAGTAACTACTTAGAATTGTTTTCACAAGTTTGCACAAAGTATCTTTTTTATGTACATTATTGCCTTTAGTTCACTATAGCAATCAAATCACTTTTTCTATTTATTTATTTATTTCTTTGAAAGACCCTTTTTACATTGAACATGCATATACATTTATAAAGCATAAACACTTGTGTTTATAAGATTTGTCCTTAAAATCTCAGAGCATCAAGGTATAATAAGTGACCTGTCTCATCACAGGGGAACCATCGTGAAGGCCAGAGACAAGCTCTATCATCCCGACTGCTTCATGTGTGACGACTGTGGGCTGAATCTGAAGCAGAGAGGATACTTCTTCATCGATGAGAATCTGTATTGCGAGACGCACGCTAAGGCCCGTGTGCAGCCTCCCGAGGGCTACGACGTGGTGGCCGTGTATCCCAACTCCAAAGTGGAACTAGTCTAAGCACACACACACATTAACATTGAGGATTCATGAGAATAACAAACTGAACTTTCTTTTTCAGTCCCTGCTCAACTTTAACCTGGACTCTAGTTTGTTAACTGTACTGAACGCGAGCAGCTAGATTAGACTAGCCTTCCTAACATTCATACTGAGAGTGCTGCTTTAAGAGGACAGTCTGAAATGCAAGATAACCCAACAGACATAACAACGTGTTCCAGAAGAACATCTGTTCACCTAAATTCCAGTGGCACACCAGCCATTTATTTTGCTAAAGGCTGTGGTGAGCTGAGGTGCTCGAGAAGACCACGAAGAATGTCTCGAGCCATGTGGAAAATGGAAATGGTATTCATTTATTCAGAACAGTGTTTATTCTTTGGCTCGTGTGTGTGTGTGGTTTATTTTCAGTGATCTAGCTTCCATCACCAAATCCAACTTTATCTTTGCCGTAAACTGAAGAAAAGGAGACTGCATTAAAACTGCATTTGATCGGTTCTGAGCGAATTCATGCTGTATGCGTGTCGTATGTGAGTGTAATTTGACAATTCTCTGTCAATTTCTGTCGCAAATATGCATTGCATTCTCAAAAAGAAATATCTATGGTGAAGCAACCATTTGAAGAGAATATTGCTTAATCAGGCCACACTTAACAGCATCTGTTATCTATTTAAGATGTTTTCTGTAAAGCCAGCTACCTGAAAACATTTGTTTTAATGGCACAGATGTTTCTACTCTGTCACACTCCTTGAGTACTGATGTTCGTTACCTCCACAGTAACATAAAAAATCACATTATGTCCGTTTGTGCTGACCCAGCTATTCTGACTGCGTTTGCATATTTGCGTACAGTATGTGATTTAAACTAGATTTATTTTAACGGTTTGGATGACTTCATGTAAAACGAAACCAGAACAGTAAAGTAGATATGCTTCTATTTTTTTTTTTTTTTTTGTAAATTCTGTAAAAAAACGAGAAATGTTTGTTTTTCTAGTTTCTTATGAATGATGTATATGTGTGGGTTTTAAAAACGTGTAACGCCTAAGGACCTTGTGTAAATAATTTGAACGCTAACAGATCATTTTTCCACACACAAAACAGTAAACAGTTACTTACAGTCATCTAAATGTACTTATGTGTCATTCCAACCCCTTCTGACTTTCTTCTGTGGAACACGAATGAATAACGCTCATGGTGTACAATTGCAGTTAAGCTATTAAAAAGCAGCATGAAAGTATTAGAAAAATTGTCTGTATGACTTTTAACCATTTGACCATTATTGCGTTGCGGGTCAGTTTGACTCCTATTCCATTTTCAAAACTATATTTATTTCTTCTTGAGGTTTTGTTACTGTTTCTCATTTACAGTAATAAATGTGCATGCAAAGTGTCAGCGCACAGAAGTAGGCTAATAGAGCACAAATAGGACCCCAAGGGGTTCGATCCATAAAATTTGCCAAAAATCAACCAATTGAAAAACAGCAAATAGTCAAGTTAATATATATGTATATAAAACCAAAATATGAGATGAGAATGTATCCGATGTAGGTCTTGATGTTTAGACTGGAGAATGAGCAGATACTATTTACACGGACTACAAATAATATGAGATGCAACTTTTTACTAAAAAAAATAAATAGATAGATAAATATGGTGTCAAAGTGACATTAGCATGATAGAAATGATAAAATACACAAACAAATGGAGAATAAAGCATTTCTCACATATGTTGTATTTTAAAGTCTCTGACCAGTTCCGGTAGATGTTTTCAGTTTTTACAGGAATCATTGTTTTTCAGGGTGTCGATTTTCGTAAAATTGCATGGAAACCAGCTGGGGGTCAGGTTGACTCCAACACAAAAATTGTACCAAGATTTTTAACCCAACAGCTGGGTTAAGGAGCCCTTCCCAGACACAAAATATGTCTCTCCGTCTTAAAAATGCTCACGAATGTTGTTGTTTTTTTTAAAGCGTGTTATTAGCGACACAGGAGTGATATAATTACTAACGGTCAAGATAATGCGTAGTGCCAGGATGAGCCTGAGTTATTAGATTTACCAGTTGTTATCTGGGAATAACAAACCTTGAAATGTGGCGACTGACCAATCAGAATCGAGTATTCCACGTGCTCTGAGTGACATTAAACAGTTGCCATGACAACTTGCTATTGTATACAGAAGCTTGTAACGCTAGCCCCGCCTCCAGGGCCTTCTCATTGATCCACTGTTATGAAATTTCTTTATTTTTTTCTTTCTTAAAGCCGTAGTGCTCATGTGCAAAATCGAAAAACATGTTTACATGGAAAAAGCCCCTTTACTGTTCACTGGAAATCTTTCCTCTGCCATATCTCTCAAAAATCTTCCATGATTTCAAAATCAAGACCCATTGCATTAAACTTGGCTGGTGGATTAGCTCATTCAGGTGTGTTTAATTAGGACAGGGTCCAAACTCTGCAGGTTGGGACAGCCATGTGCTAAACAGCTCCACGGAGGAAAGCCATGCAAGTTTGGAATCACATTAAGCCGACAAACAGATTGTGTTACATTGAATTACATCTGTTTTCATTGTCACAACAAGGACGTATGCTTTTCAGACACACTCTGCATAAATGACCAAGATTAAAATCCTCCACTATCACTGCAGTTGGCTCGTTTCTTCTAAGCGCTTCATGCAGACATAAGCTTGCGTGGTTTAAACGAGCATGTTTTCTTGAAGAAGTCTCCCAGCTGAGAGGGGTTTGTGTTTTCAGCTGTCAAGGTCAAGCTGCACTTCTGATGCATGGCTCTCGCTCAGTGGCCTCTTCATAATCAGAAGCAGAACTACTTCTGCACTTCGGTTGCTTTCCACATTCCATTTCTACTTTTTCTCTATCCCTCACCATCTACAACCACAACGAGGGCTGTTGCAGTTCCTACATGAGAAAAAAAAAAAAACGACTCGCTCTAAAAATGCGCAGTGGTTAATATTGCGGCAAACCCTCGAACTCTCCATCCCTTTTGCCAAGCTTGACTCAGTGAATGCTTCAGGTCGGGTCATGCTAAAAATAACACGGAGCACGTTGATACTTCATACTGAGGCTTTTCTTCTCAACGCTTTGTGGTTAAGGGTGTAACAAAAAATTAAATGACCTGGGTTTACAGATTCTAGGTTTCTCAATAATGAGATTTCTCCCACTGTGTTGACCCCATATGTGTAGTTAGTATTGCTTATACTTTTTAAAACTCACATTTGATATGAATCTTTAAAGCAGTGACTCATTATTCAAATTCGTGGGCCACTCCTGATATGGCCAACAGTGACCGAAGCTTTGAAATTTTACTTTTTCTTTCAGTAAAATCAATTAATATATTTATGTCAATAATATTTTTTATTATTATTTAGAATTTTATGGGATTTAATGATACTCTGCAATATTTTTAAATTTTTATGAGCTATTTATGCCATTATTTTTTTCATATTCTTTCGCATTTCCCATTCTTTTTTTATTTTGGGCATTTTTCACCAAGCTCATGTCATTCCTATGAAGAAAAAAAAAAAAATCATTTATTTCCAGTGCCTGCCATTTTTTGGCCATTAAAGCATTTTATCTCTGTATTTTTTGACCCTTTAACATATCCAAAATATGTCAGAGTATCCGAATATTATTTTTAATAAGCTAAAAAAAGAAAGAAATTAAAACGGCGACATTTTTCTATTAAAAGTGACTGCAGAGGACCAGATATTAAAATATCCCATTGTGAGTCAATAATCACGTCTTCAAACTTTGTGGTTGCTTAGCAAGATAAACATAACGGACAGGGCTCAGCCTAAACCAGGATTAGCTCATAGTTCAATTAAGCAATTTTTTAAAAAAGCATTACTGGTGTGCATCTTAAGACAAAACAAAGACACTGACATGTTTTGAGATCAGTCAGTGCAAGTTTCTTTCAGCTGAAACAGCTCAGATATACATTTTAGTCAAGGACTAGGCTTAATCCTTGTCTGTGAAACCAGGGGAGTATTTGAGAATGTCTTAAGAATTTCTCTTTCTTCTTCCTCATTAAAATGTTCATGAACACAGCCCCTGACTTCTGCACCGTCCGTGCGACAGGCATCAAGACCATCATGGAAATTTATGGTCATTTCAGCTGGGTCACTAGTTTTGAGATGACGGAAAGATCCGCTGGGAGATCCAGAGGCATGCACACAGAAGCAGATCTCTCTAGTGCTGAGTCAGTGAGTGCTGGCAGCACACTTCGCAAGACCAAGTTTGGACAAAACTGTGGAAGGCAGATGTGGAGAGGAGTGGGATGGAGTATGGTTTAGATTAAGAGCAGAAAAATAGAAGCAGATATCTGAAGATCTATCTTTGCAACATAGCTAAAAATAAACCAAAAGGTGTATTGTAAAAAGCGTTATACAACCTTCCGAAGGAATCTCCAAGACTCTACCACGACTAGTTATTTCATAGGTCACAAATATGCTAAATGTGTTCTGGCAGGGAATATAATAGTTACTGCAATAGTCTTAGTAGATTGTATCATATAAATCAAGATTTGACAAGAAAGTAAACCAACATGTTAGAATAAAGTGCTTAAGTGTCACTGAAAAGGAAAATAAAAAACTATTTTCTCATTATTCATTTTTAACAAATGATAAAACCATCTTTTCCGCAACGAATGGTGATTTTTTTGGTGAAAAGAGTGGCAACTACTTCTAAAGCAACCAAAGCCACAATTATTGAGCTTTCTCTTTCTTTGCTGTATTTATGTGTGACAAAATGGCAGACGTATAGCGGAGCAAAGCGCAGTATAATTAGTGGTTTCACAGAATCCAATATCCAGCGGCTTCTCAAAACAGCTCTTATGATGTCATCGCCTTCCTAAACAAAGTTCCCAAAGTGTGCTAAATGAGATCATTAGAGGCAATGGGAGGGAAACCCCTGCTATCCCAAGCTATAATAAAAACAATAAATGTTCTTTCATGTATACCCAGAATAACCACTTGGCAAACCCGAACTGCCAAGCCCACGGTTTCCCTGCACAACTTTTACACTTGTTTTTTCTTTCAGAGAATGCATACATTTTTTTTAATGAAATGTTTGCATGAACATACGTGCTTCCTGTGGATTTGGCAAATAGTGGGAGGGACCGAGTGTGTGCTTTGAGACAGTGTAGGGTTTTGTTCTGTTTGGACTTCCAATAGTAAATTAAGGGGCCACACGGTCAAGTCTCGGCCTCAGACGTCACACCCATGAACCGGTGGCTGAATGTCTGATGAGTAAGACACAAAATAGCAAACACTCAAAGAGTTACATCTGATTGGATTAACCCGTAAACAAAGTTGCTGCTGAATCGACAATCTTACATTAGTCACTTAAAGGAGCATTGCAGGATTGAATGAGTGCACTCGAGAACGTCCACTATGGTTCTAGACACAACTTAAAATGGCTGTCCCCTCAAATAGTACCCTGTTTGAGAGTATAGGGGGCAATTTCGGGTGCAGCCACTTGCTTTCTGTGGCAGGAGAGATTAAGCTTACGGCATTTCTCATTCATTACCATGGGATCCGTAAACAGCAATTAAATGTGTCGCACAACTCTGAGTGTAGTTCAGTGATGTCAAGGATGTAATGTAAGCGTGCTTTGTCCAATAGTAGACCCTCTCATCTCCCTAAAGTATGGCAATCTCTGTCTCTGGCTCAGAAACCGAGTCAAGCTCTTTTAGCATGAACTTGATATGGAGCTCTGGGAATCTCTGGATGATGCCATTGTAAAAATATGACTGGATGATGCAATGCTAAATACCAAAATGCAAAAGCTATCACCTCGAGCCAGAATTCAACAGTGTCGCCAGGGGAAACTGAAACACAGTATGTTGTACAGATTATTAACAAATAATTTATAAACATGCTTTGTTACAGCAGGTACAGCTGCATTATTAAAAAATAAAAATAAAATTATATATATATATATATATATATATATATATGTAAAAAAAAAAAAAAAAAAAAAAAAAAAAAAAGGTGGATAAAAGTAATTATTTTAGGTGTGTGTGTGTGTGTACACACCTAAAATAATTCCTTTTTTCCACCTTTTTTTTTTTTTTTTTTTTTTACATAAAAATGGGCGCAGCCATTTCTAAATTCTACGGGTCTAGCTTCCGGTCTCATACTTGTCCAGCTATTTTTAACAGTGCAGCTTGAAATTAAACGTTATTATTATTAATAATTATATTATTATTATTTTAATGCATCATCTTAATTATTAGAAACAGTTGTTCGTTTACTGCACGTTGTTATCCTCGCTCGTTAATAACTAGCGGCTAATAAAACCGGAAGTTTCACACGGACTTACTTCCGCGTGCACCTAAATTATATATAAAGAAAGAAAAAAAAAGTGTTATCTTTTGGGGTTTGACCAAAAAAAATCACTCTCGATCTTTGAGATCTTCTCACAGCTTTCTCAGCTGATGTGATACTTGAAAATTATATCTTTCTTAAATCTTTCATTTTGTGAAAACAAAATACTTAATTTGAAGTTATGATTTTGGTTGTTATATTATGTGTAAATGATCAAGAGACTTATTGATGAGAAACAAGAGAGAATTAAAAAAGGCCAACCTCGAAAGCCTGCTTTTTCTGCCTCTTCTTGGTTTCCTCTCCAGTCTTCTCAGAGTTGCCAGATCTTCTCGTCTGGTCAGGACGAGGATGCAGCGCCGCCGCGCGCTCGATGAGTGTCTGTGTCGGACTACGAGGGGATTTTAATGTTTAATGGCGTCATTACCAAAACGTTTAGGCAGCCTATAGTATCAAACACATTCAAAATATTTTACAGCATATCACTTTTTTTTACTCTTTGAGGTTTTAAGTGTATAATTATGTAAAATTATTATATTTTATCATTGCAAACCAAACAATCTTAGAGATTTATTTCAGCATTCAACAGCATACTTGAAGGGGATGTTGTTTACAGGCCTAGGTCCAAACATATTTCCCGTTTATGAATCTGTAATGTATTATTAATGTAAGATTTTCTCCAAAATCTACAATTGGGAGTTATTTTTAACCTTAAGATGTAAATCAATGAGAGCACAAAACAAGTCACCAAAACTTAATCTCAGCCACAAATGTTTTTGCCCATATTCTCATGTGTCGTACTAATACTAAAGCTATGAATTACAGAAATGTTAAAGAAATACTAAACCCTGCAGTAAAGTGTATAAATGAATAGGTCAACAACCACTGAATGGACAATGAAGGAAATGAGGCTTTTTGTTTTTGTAAAAAGTCAGTCATATTTCATTTGATTACAGGATTACAATTTTTGTATTTACAATAAAAAAAAAACAAAAAAAAAAACGAACAACTCCATTCAAAGACATGAATAAACCCAGGCAACATGGGTTTCATTTGGACTATATATATATAAAAAATAAAAAAAAAACTTAACCGCAACCATTTCCAGGCAAACTCATGGACCTTGAGTGACCCGCTGAACACTAACATGACTGACAGCTGGGTGAGGACTGAAGAGTTTCCATTGCACAAGTCTGTTAAATTCACTGCTGCAATGACATCACGCAAGTCTCGGCTCAGTCTGAGCCAGTCTCATCAGCTTTAGACTTTTTCTTTTTCTTCTTCTTCTTTGCGCTCTCCGTAACCTGTGTGAAAGAGTATGTTCAGAATCACTGCGGCCAATCGATTTAAATAATTAAACATTATTGTTATATTTACATGCTTATATTTTAAATGGCATCTTTTTATGAAGTGGTCTATTATTAATGAAGGCCAGTATCAATGATAAAAACTGCAATTGATGTCTATTAAACGCATCTTTCCCCTCAACGTATGTAATTATAGTCACTACAAAAACACAGTACAACTTCAACAGGCTTTGAAAAATATTACGTGCCTCTGTTTCTTCCTCTGCTGGAGCCTCCGCCTCTTCTGCGAGCTTCACTTTCTTTTCTTTCTTCTTTTTCTTCTTCTCCTTCTTGATTTCTTCTTCCGTCTTTGTGTCCGTAGCTGCCACAGCATCACTTTCGCTTCCGCTCTCATCTCGTTTCCTCTACAACAACCCAAGGAACTGGTCAACTCGACACCAAAATGAAGCAGCACAGATGTATCCATGCGCTTTTAGAAATCCTACCTTCGATGGCGTCTGAGCATCCTCGACACTCTTCTTCACTTTAGGTGTGCTAGGAGAGGAAAAGAGAAAAATTAACTAGGTTCCAAGGCCACGCAGCCGTCTCTATAAAGTATAAGGGTTTGTCCACAGAGCTCAGTGGCGGTCGGCCCGCTGCAGACAGCACTGTTCTGGGCTCAGGGTTTGACTTTAGCAGACAGACTCCCTCTAGGGTCACTCCAGACCAAAAACGGATAACAGTCTGCAGAAACCGCAATACTTTTACAAAGATTTTCAGACGGGTTTTTCTCAAATGTTCTCAATTTAAAAAAGGCACAATTTATTTGTCCTTTTTTTTATTGTTGCTGCTGCGCTATGTCTGTGATCTTCAAACACTAAACATCGGCTCAGATGTAGGTGTACCTGTAGTCTACGTAGCCGTCTTTCCAGTCTGCAGGGGTGCTGCCGTTCGGCTTGCCATGTTTGTCTAGAAGTCCTTTTTGGATCATCATTTTCTTCTGACTGGCCTGAAATGCACGACTAATTTAAAAGACACCGATTTCACAGACAAGCAGCGCGACTTCTCTGAACGGTTCTCACCTTCGGTCCCAGGCCCCATTTGCGTGGATACGTGTCTCGCTCCATAATGACCCTCTTGATTTTGGCCACAACACCATGGTCACATGTGGATATGACGGCGGTTGTCATCAGGGCCACCGCTGAGGAAAACAAATTAAATAACCAAAGTCAAATCTGCAAAAAGCCAGCGTTACTCTGAACGGATGCCAGTATCTCACAGCCATCAGACTTGGGTGATAGATAGATGGTCATCTTTGCAGTGACGCTCGTGCAATCTGGCTCACATCATGTGGCTTAAAACAGTGCATGCTGGGACGGAGATATTTTAAGACTTACCTGTACAAATGGCTTCTCCTTTTGTAGTGATAACGACTATGTCTTGATTGACTTCAATACCATCTTCATACCGCAGGACGCCCGGTAGCATGATCTTAGCGCCGTAACATATAGCGTTCACCTGTTACACAAAGAGCCTCATTAGACCGGCCGACTGCAGAACCGCTCTGGAAAGTTGAAATCCACAATAAACAAGTTCTCTTACAGCGCTGTCTTTCATGACGATCCTTTTGTGGGAGATGAGGAGTTTTTCCAGAGGGTAGATCACTCTCCTCAGGTAAGTCTCGTCTTTGTTGTGGTCGAACTGCCACTGGGCATCCAACACATCATGCATGGTCACCAGGTTATCCTGGGAGAGGCAAACACAAATCAAGCTTTTAATGTGGTCTTGATTCTTCTAAACTCAAAGTCATGCAAGCATCAAGGCTATTTCATGGCGATCTCTGAATAAATGTTACAGTTTCTGATGTAAACAGTTAAAAAAACTTTACATTTTATGCAAGTAAATATTGTATTTGTTCATGCAATTTAATACCAAGAGCCGTAGCCCACTGTAGTTTAATTATGGTTGTGCAATATATTTTGAATGTGGTAATGTTGAATATTTAGCAAAAACTGCACACAAGTCTGCGTGTTTGAATTTACAGCCGTTTTTGTTCAGTCAATTAAAATGCATTTAGAATTACTCAAGATACGGTAACAGATCATGTATACACTGCCACAATTGTGTCTACGAGCAACTGGTTCAAATCGCAACGACTCATTAATAGTCACTTGCTGCCACCTATTGGCAGATTCTGAGTATCTTATTTAAATAATTTAAATGATCAGTATTCAATGCATTACGTTATTATTTAAATAAAATCAAAAGACTTCTGCATTTGTAAACCGTTAGCAGGTTAAATGCACTGATGTCCTGCATTAAACAGTGGGTAAAGACATCTAAATGCCTCTTCAGATGTAGCTTCTGTATTTTTTCTGTATTGCAGAGATGAACAGTTGATTCTGGTTTAATGGGTGTGACAACTGGTTAAATATCGAACTAATTAACGCATTAAAATGTAAGAGTTTGACTTGAAATGTGGACACTTTTAGAAAAAAGGCTTTGCAAAAGTTAAACTAAAAATACTGCATGTCAATTTCGCACAACCCTAACGCTGGTTTCACACGGGACACGCGACTGCAGGGTGTAAGCAAACGCTGCCAGCATGACAGCACAAACGGTGCGAGCTCCTGCTCACGCAAGCAGTGTGAAACCAGTGTAAGTTTAATGTAGGCTGAAGTTTGATGAAGGTGGTCAAAGCACAACCACTTCATGTTTCTCTAGTCATTCAGCCATTTTCTGTACCAAAGATAAATTAACAGGACTGAGGAGAAAGCCCAGGACTGAACTCAACACTTTGGTTCTGCAGAACTTGAGCGAGTTTGACGTACCTTCTCTCCCAGAACACCGGAGCGCACCCGCCTCAGCTCCTGCATCTGACCGCCCACTCCCAGCAGCAGACCCAGATGAACACACAGAGTCCGGATGTATGTGCCCGCTTCACAGCTTACCCAGAAAATACCTGAAGAACACCATACAATTACTCTCAATCTTGCACTTTTCAAACAAAAGTAACTGTAGTGTATGAAAGCCATCAGTCTCGGGTGATAGATAGCAGGTCATCTTTGCACAGAGTGCTAATGCAATCTACGTCACATCATGTGGCTTCAAATAAGAGTCTACATCCAAATGCATTCGCGATAGGGCTGAGCGACAACAAAAAACCACCACAATATTTTCCATATCAAATGCTATTGACATTTAATCAATAATAGTCCTGTTAAACAATTGTGAATAATAGTATCCAAAATAAGTTTGTTTACATAGTGTACTGTGCATATTATGCATGTAAGCTGCTCTATTGACTTTCCTGTGGGATTATAAATTATTAATAAATATTATCAAATTTCATTACCCAACCTTATAGATATATCGACCTCAAAACCTTTTTTTTTTTTAAGTTCCTACCGAATCGTCTTTCTGCATCGTATTCAATAAGT
Source organism: Enteromius treurensis (assembly GCA_032275025.1). Classification (NCBI taxonomy): domain Eukaryota; kingdom Metazoa; phylum Chordata; class Actinopteri; order Cypriniformes; family Cyprinidae; genus Enteromius; species Enteromius treurensis. The sequence continues at coordinate 14,083,540 of JAUCMU010000046.1, read as the reverse complement.
TTGCTCTCATAGATGGTTCGCACTCTCAGCTGGCGCTTCACAGCGGCGATGAGCGGAGGCCTCTGGAACAGGGCTCCGGTCAAACACTCCAGAGCCTGCAGAGAAAAGCACAAAACACTCAATCTCTCTCTCTTAGTCTCACTGCAGCCTTTTACGGTCACGCCGGCCGTGTTCAGACGTGTCAGTTCTTCTTTAGTGAAACCAGGCCCTCCAAACCTGCATGAGCCTCGAGATCAGCGTCTGCAGCAGAACGCTGCAGCATAGAGCAGGAGACCAGAGAGAGAGGCGGCCCGGAGACACTCAGAGAATGGATAAAACACGCTCATCATCACACGCACAGCCACGCGCAGAGAAAAAGATACTCGAGGCATACGAATCTCAATATCAGAAGGAAACAGCATTTGGGACACAAATCAGGCTCAAACGACAGCATATTGTTTATTACCCCGAACAAGAACTTAGCACTGGTTTGTGTTTAATTGCCACACTAGAAGGTCAAACGTAACTTTCATTTGACTGAACGACTGCTGATCCAGCGGTTCAAGCGCTTGCATGCCATCAATGCAACTATTTTTTTGCAGAGTTAAAACACTAATTGGTTTAAGGGCTGTCACGATCATGAAATTTGAATGACGATTAATCGTCTAATAAACCATGTCTTCATAAATCCACCTAATTCATGTCCGGAAGTTGTCCAGTTGTACTTTTTTCATCTGGTTTGAAACCAAAATACTTGGCGTCGTACTCCAAGTATTTCAACCAGTGAATGTAATTTCTGATGATACTGCTGCAGAAAGAGCGATGGATGTTGGGACGCTGCAGCTCCCCCTTGTGTTTTTTTAAGAGAGATGCACAATCATTGCAGTGATCTGAAATCACCGGGACCAGATCAAACAATCACGATGAGGCGATTATCTAATCATCGCGACAGCCCGACTTGGTTTTCCTATATGTGAAGTACAGAGAAGTGCTCAAATCATTCATTTTTCCTCCCTCTAATCTTAATATTCATCCGATTAACAAGTGTCTCGCATGTTTTAACAGTTCTGTTTGATACTTACCCCCTTTCCAGACCCTTTAAAATCATGTTTTATGCCCACTTTCTTGATATAAAAGTACCCTTCTTCAGAGAATATGCATTTATTACACTTCTAATCATTCAACACGACTATTAGTTCAAAGCAGAGCAGTCCTACTTACCCTCGCTAGCTGGTGTTCGTTCTCTAGCGCATTGTGCAGCCGTACTATGCCCACATACTCTTTGCCTAAAAGCAATGGCACAAGAGTAGTAAGGAGAGGCCACTGATTTTACTGTAAGTGTGTGAACATATACTCTTGATCTGGCGGCGTTACAGCGGACTCACCAGCGCTCTGCTGAGATTTGACCAGTCGTGTGGCTCGCTCCACACAGACGATCAGGCAGCCCGTGACTTTGGGGTCAAGAGTGCCGCTGTGGCCCGTTTTCTCCACACGAAGAATCCTCTTGATCCAAGCGACGACCTCATGGGAAGAGGGGTTTGCAGGTTTGTCCAGATTAATGAAGCCAGTCCTGGGTGGATGGATAAAAAAAAAAAAAAATGAAAAAAACTTAGTGGAACGCATGGTATAAATCAAAACACTTGCATTTTTCGAGAAACCATCAGTCAAGGGTGATAGATAGCAGGTCATCTTTGCACAGAATGCTAATGCAAGCTAAATCACATCATGTGGCTGTGTGTCATGAGTTTAGGGATGTAACGATTCACTCAAGTGACCATGCAATAGGATTCAAGTTAACAATATATTACTCTACATATAAACAAACTAAAAACTTTGCCTGTGCCCTTGCCATATAAAATGAGAGGTCAACGGATTGCCTTTGTCTTTCTTCTATATGTAGGAAAATGTGCATTTACACTTTATTCAAGTTAAGGTCATTCACAAACACCCCACAGTATCGGGATTCATTTAACATCAACAGACTTGAATTGTCACGTCATTGATTTTCAAGCGGCTCCTGGTGCATCGTTACATCCCTATAGCATATCACTCCGGGATTTCCTACCTGACATAGTCGTGTATGTTCCTCTTGAGTGGATTCGAGCCATGAGGCAGAGGAGTGTAATGAGCGGTCCTGACGTTGAGCTTATCGAAGTTCTGCAGAGAAGCAGGTTTTAGCAAACAAAAACCCAATGAAACAACTATATGAAAAGCCAAGAGTGCACGTGTGATCAGATATGTCTATTCGTCTTTGTCAGAGCCGGCCTGGCCCTCGCACCAGCGTGTCAGATCCTGCAGCGGTCGACCCAATAGAACATTGGAGCAGCCGAACAGAACCGGACCGCTGTAACCCTGAGGCCCAGAACGGACCACAAGGCCGCTGAGAGACAGAACCAGCGGCGCTCGGCGAATGGATAAACACGTTCATCACGCCACATGTGCGTTTGGTGAGAGGAACTGTGGGTAAACGGACACTGACCTTCAGCAGTAACGGCCACTGAGACGTGTCCAAGCTTGCGACCTTAGACTCAGGTTTGATGAGGAAGTCCCCACTTTCTTGAATGTCCTGATGGCAAGAGTTTAAATGACGTGTTAGAAAGCGGATTCTGCAAATAACCCAACATCTAGATTTTCTGAGAAACCATCAGTCTCGGGTGATAGATAGCAGGTCATCTTTGCACAGAGTGCTAATGCAATCTACGTCACATCATGTGGCTTCAAAATAAGAGTCAACACCCAACTGCATTCGTAAAACCACCACAACATTTTCCTTATCTAACGCTATTGAAATTAAATCACAATTACTGCTGTCAAACAATTGAGATTAAATCGCATCCAAAATAGAAGTCTGCTAACAGCGCCAATGCAACCCAAACCACATCAGGTGGCTGTGTGTCACGACCAAAATCACTCTCATTGGACCTAGACAATTTTACAAAAATGCATCACACTGCAAGATGCATTTCATTCTCTGCACACGAGTCATGCTCCCAGGTTCTCAAATCAAGATGAAAATAAAAGCTTGAAAATAAAATAAGCTGCATTTTGTTCTCTCTGAAACTAAATTAAGGGAATTAAAAATGTGTTTAAAAATAAAAATAAAAAAAGCAATTATGTTTTATTGACTCCTATTTGTTCATGTTTTGTGTCACATTGTTCAAATTAATTAACAGACAAACATTTTTGCAACAAGCAATATCAAATGTCATGACTGCATCGAAACTGATTGAAGGTTACAAATGCAGTAGCGCACCATTTTCATTTTTTTGTAAGTGAAACATATCTTAGATGAAATATTGTATCAGGAATCTGTATTCTGGAAGGAGCAATGTTATTCTTTTCAGACCTGGAAAAATCCTGCAAATAACTCCAAAAGCAAATTAGATAGATATAAAAATAATAACAATAAATAAAAAAACAGCATAAAGTTACCCCAATTTCTCCTTCTGAGAATGTCTTTGACTTCCTTTTCTTCTCCTTCTTAGCTGATCCAACTGAGGACAAAATAAATCGGAGTTATAAATCCTTGTTTCATAAAAATACATATAGGACGAGTTTGACTGTACACAAAGCTTCGGTTATAGTTAGTAAGTTAAGGTTAGCTGCTGAACCACGTGGCGCGTGCGGCCAACACGTGTTAACCGACTAAGAGTTTAACGTTGCATTATTAACGTTAAAATTACACGAAACCTTCTCACTACAGATCACATGCCTCTACGTTACAGTTAACGTTACGTGAAGCTACCAAAAAATAAAAAAACATGATCACTGGAAAGTGTTAAATGATTTTAGGTCTACAGAAATGTATAATTTGACGCAGACGTTAAATTCTGAACCCTTATTGCATTGTTATTTATGAAGGCTATTTAGTATAAAATATAGCATAAGAGCAATATCTGTAAAACATATTACTTAAATTGGATAAAAATAAAATACACCCTCGAACGTTTCCACTCGCGTGGTCTAAGTTGAGAACTTATCTCTTAATAGATTTACATGTATCATTCTTAAGCGTCATAATACTTGTGAATAACAACGCAAAGCAACACATTTTGATCTGAATTCTAAGCAAGATTACAGAAAGAGCAGCAAAAAAATAAGCGTGTAAAACACGATCTTACTTTCTGCGTCCGCCATCTTCACTGCCGCGCGCTTCACAGGACGGCAGCACGTGTGACTGCGCGCGCGTGCGCACTTCTCTTCTGAGCTCAAGTCTCGGGAGAGGAAGCGTCGCGATATCAGAGCACGTCATCAACGAGAAACGTAGAGGCCCTGGACTAGAAAATCTTGACTTCAAAAGATGCGTCACAAAACCATTGCACCATTACTATGAAAATACTAAGAGAAAGAAAATATTGCCTAAGTGCATTCTTTGTTATAAACAACATGAAGTGTATTAAACAGTACATCATATAAAAGTAAAATGAACTGAAATGAAAGAGACACAATAAATAAAACACATGCATGTTTTACTCAATTATTATTACTTTAACCCCTTAAACTCTAGAATTACATTCAAGTTGTGCCTTGAATTTTTAACCCTTTGCATGCACCAATAACCCCATATGTGGTACCATTTGAA
>JAUCMU010000046.1:14056472-14068827 GCA_032275025.1 Enteromius treurensis | reverse complement strand
CGGAGCCCTATTTTGGACAGATTACATAGCAGTTTCAGAGCGTGGCTGACGCCGAGGCGATTCCCATAGCGTCTTCATGCAGTGTCTCGTTCCCTTAAGGAACTAGGGTTATATACATAACCCAGAGACGTTTTGTATTAGTTATAGTATTAGTGATGTTAAGTGAAGTTTGGGTTGGTTTGGTTCATTTGCAGCCCTATTATATAAAAGTGAAACTGTTACCATCATGTAGAGAGATATGTAGGGGAGGCATAAAGTGCCTGTTAAAGTCCATAGACTTCTTTTTATAATAATTAGGCAGAAGATAGCGCTCCCTCCTATTGGTTTATTCTGTCTATGCTCCTGCATTTAGAGTCACTCAATGTAATGTGATGTAGGGGCCAGTTGCTACGATATTAAAAGGGTTTGGGCCAGTGCGGTCAGAATTTTCCCGGTGGATTTTAGTGCCCCACTCCAGCCCTGTGTGTATATATATATATACAATTGATGAAATGTCTACCCTTTTAAAATAAATAAAATAAAATAAAAATACAGTACGTTTTTAATTCATAACACTGAGTCATCCTAAAGTTTGGGGAATCTCTTTAAATCTCCATATTTCTTAAAAGTGTGATTTGGAGTGAAGCCCATATACCATCTGTGGTCTACAGTCAAAACAAGACTGAAAATGTGTTCTGTGGCTCATCTGTTCATCTATATTAACTAGACTGAGAGAGAGAGAGATAGAAAAAGACACCGGAGAAAGTGGGTGATCATAAATTCAGCAATCCAGGAATTCAAAATGCCAAGGACAAACCTGTTCTTTGCACGTTTCGAGAGAGATCCAGAGGGATCTAGGTGGTTTTGCTCTTCAGTTTAAGGACCATCTGAATTATCTCCGGCTAAAGGTTAGGACCTTTAACTAATGCTCCTTCACTAAACCTCGGTCTACTTCTCTCTGCTCTTCAGGAGAACTAACAAGATCAATGGGGAAATAGGGGATGTCAAAAAAATCCATGGTTTGGAATAAAATGACTAAAGTTTTCTTATGGGAATGACCTCTAGGCTTTTAAACTCCTCATTCAGAACTACTCTGATCTTTTCTTGCAGTTTAAATCTTATAAAATGTAATACCATCACTGGTCCACTGATCTTTAAAAAAGGGATTTTTCATCAACTTTGTTTCTTAAAAAGGGCCAAAAGGTTGACACACACCACACCAAACAGGCATGATGGGAGATTTTAGATGTTCAGAATTTTTAAGCCTGAAGCAAGTGATGATCTCAAATGCTTCTCCCTAAGGTCAATTAAGTCATCAGGAACGCGGCAGATTTATATTTAGCTGTAGTTTAGCTCTGTGTGCTCTCATTCCCAGATAAGGGCAGTATCAAGATTGATCGTTGACTGACACACAGAAAAAGGCTCAGGAGCTAAAGAACTGAAGAAAATATGCCTCTGTGGTTCTCATAAGGGTCCACAGCCACTGACATTTGCTGATCCCTTTCTCTCCTCCTATCATCATTGATCATTTCCTGTCTTTTCTCTTTTTTTTTCTTACCAACAGTCAAGACTCGAACATGGAACATGTACACTAACCTAATACAGAGGACATGACTAGTATGATTATTGTGAGGTTGTGAAATTCACATTCTGCCTGCCATGTTCATGAAACTCAAGCAGAACAAATTTCTATGCAAACCCTATTCATGAATCACTCTCGATAATCCATACTTTCTTAAATAGTTGCATTCAGTTTAATGGTTTTATGCATGGTGTACATAAATTTGATCTACTTTTCTCTTTACGATGACCCCGCTCGTCTATTACAGTCAAGTGATTGTTTTGACAGATTTGCATTATAATCCAAACATCTTAGAACACTGTTGAACCCAACTATGATTTCTGAATTGTAATATTCTGTAAGCACCAATAAATATATTCAGTGAGTGAAGACATCTGCTTCCCTTTGATTTTAATTGTTTTACAGCCGAGCACCCAGAGCTCATTCATCAAGCTCCTGCACCACTGCAGGCTTGAGCTTGTATCGTGCAGAGGTGCAGCTCCAGGGAGCTCTTCAGTGGCAGTTCAGGCCAGAGAGCAGATATACACACTTTCAGTCTTTTAATCAGCTTGCTCTCTCTTTCTCTACCTTATTGTACAGTTCTGCCCACAAACTGCAATATATACTTTATACTGTACATACTTATGTATATATATATATATATATATATATACATATATATATTTGTTTTTTACACATATTTTTAACTAAAATTGTTTTTTTTATGAATTAAAAATGAACATAAATATTTATAAACAATAAAAGTAACCCTAACCTAAAACCTAACCTAAAGTTTAAATAAATACAAAATTCCACAGTACTAATCACAAAAAAGAGCTCGCCGTGCTTTTGAATTTGAATTTCTAAAAATTGTTAAACTATTTAATAAAATTAACCAATATGTATGTATAATAGAACACTAATGAGTGTGTGTGTGTGTGTGTATATATATATATATTTTTTTATTTTTATTTTTTTCTTTCTTTCTTTTTTTTTTTCTTCTCTGATGGCAAAGACAAATTTCCATTTGCTATTCTATCAGCCTTCAGTGTCCTTTGATCCATTAGAAATCATTTTACATTTACTGCGAAGTTATTATTAATTATTACCGATGCTCAATTAATAATAATGGTTCTTATTAGTGAAGTTTTCCACGCTACCTCCACAAAAGACCAGATTCCAAGGCTGCCTTTCAACTTCCTTCAACCGGTCGAGCTCAACCTTAGCCTGTCTGAGCTTCCACGCCAGCCCGCAGCTTCCTATTTGAGGCCTTGCCCGCGCGCTTTAGATCTCATTCACACGCTATCCGGTCAAGTCATGCAGAGGAGAAAGATTTCATTGATCAGGAGTTTTATCATTGAAAAAAACTTGCTTTGAAAGCTCGGAAAGATAGCGAATATGTTTAGTACTTTTTCACATTTTGTTTTTATTTAGTTTTTCTTTTGATTCTCTTCTGCTTTTGTTTTAAGAGTAAATTAAGAGTAGGCAGCCTGCTTTAAATGGATGTATAGACAAAGGAAAAGGGGATTTATTTTGCAGGCTGTGCCCTCTTACAAAGAGTACTGCTGATAAAGTCGACTCGAAGAGAGAATGGGATGGTGAAGTTTGTCATTAAACTCGTAACAGTCTGGAGTGGGAATACCTTTTTCCAAAATTGTTCTTCTCTGTCTGTCCAGTAATTAAACGCTGCCTGTTGAAAATCAGAACAATATACGAACATGTACAACTTGTGTCCATTACTTTCTAGGCTCCACTTTGGAGCCTTTGGATTTCTTGGCAGTAGTATTTGATGTCTTGGGGGACTGTAATTTTTTTCTTTTATGAGAGGTTTCCATGGTAATCAAAATCAGTATACCGTGACTCATTGTGAAGATAATTTATTGTCCAGATACAATTTTTTTTCTTTTTAGCAATTTAATCATTTTAAGTTTTTTTTTCTTGTTGGTTTTTCTGATCTCTCTCTCTCTCTGTGTGCCTAGAAATAGAGAAAAAAAAAGAGAGCTATTCACAGTTCTGTCATTCCAAGTCTCAAGATAGATTGATTGATTTGGTGGGCCTGTAATTGAACAAGATCTTTTTAAATGTAAGCCTGAATGAAGAGCATGCTTTTAAGTTGCCAGACATCGGATTCCCATTTTCCACAAGTAATGATTATGTTGTGATTCTTTAGGGTCTTCATGAAATATCTGCTAAATACTTTGTTTAAATTCCTCAATGGTTGTGCAAAATAAGCTCTGTTCAGAGTGACCGGTTTCCATGCACGTCTCTTTAAATGATAATGACTGCTCACTGCTCACCCCACCCTTTTTTTTTTTTTTTCTGTGTATTTGGTGTCGTCACCATCAAAAAATATTATCTGCACTCTCAGTGGTTCTGATCTGCAACTCATAAAAACTGGAGACCTGTGCCCCACTTTGCACTGATTTAAAGCTCCTCTCAAAAGTATTGGCAAGTACACTTAGTGAAGTTATGAAACAAGTTGTTCATGCTGACAAGATATATGGTTGATTTCTGATAATATTGACTTAGAAATCTCTAAGCTGTTTGGTCTTATAGTGGGGATTGTTTCTATTGATCAAGAAAAAGCTGTAAGACTGTGAAACTGTTTGATTTCCCAGATGTTATTTAGCACAGGGTAGTGTCTATATGGATTTTATCATCTTTCTTTCTGAACCTTTGATTGAAACTTTTTCAGAAGAACCCATATACATTTGCCATATACATACTCATTTGTTTGCAAAGCATACAGAGATGTAAACATTGTATGCACATTGTGGTGTCTTGTTAAATTTATTTAAAATGTAACAGTAAATACAGTTTTGTAAAAACAAATAAAAAACAGTGATAACATTTTGTGAATACAAATAAAAACTTTTTTTGCGAGTACAAATAAAAAAAAGTCACTTTTCAAAAATGGCACTTTGGTGTATTCCCTTAATCTTATTATTTACAATAATATGTTCTTAATATGACTAGATCTTCTTGGCTTGTTAAAATATATTGAAAATAATTATAACACATTTGGTAAAATAGTGGTCAAATGCTTACTTAAATTTCATTACAGTTAACAAACCTCCTTTAACTATTCACACTGAAAATAGCAGTATTTCTTTTCTTTTTTCTTTTTAGCATTGTGCTATTTTCAATAAGATGACAATTCTATGAAATAGAAATAAAATAACAGGATGGATTTTCTGCTATGTATAGTACTTTATTTACTTATAGCAAATAATGCCAATTATCTGCACCTCAGTATTATAGTACATTATAAAACATGGATACCACTTTATTGAGAAAAAAAAAAACACTAACTCAAACCCCACATGATAAAGACTACATCACACCCTTTACCACCTTTGTCACTGGGGCCATTGTTAAATAATCATCTTTTGTAGTGTTGATTAGCCCAATCACATGTCGGTGGACGGGGTTAGTGTAAAAAGCCTCTGCCAACAAGTCGGGCTGTTTGCACTTACTTACATTACCTTTATAAAACGGTTGATAAACAGCTTTTTTTCAGTAATTTGTCTTTGATCTTAATTGGTTGGTGGGAGCATCATGCTCCACAAAGAGAACAAGAGTAATAGTGCCCAAAGATCAAAATATCTGATCTAATGATCGAAACATCAATTTTATAGAGAGAGATTTGCAGGCCCCTGAGCCAAACATTAGCCCTGGCATGAGAATCTGCTTGAGAAATGGCAAAAGGGCACAGTTTTTCCTCAATGGCCAGTTTGAGAAATAGCAAAAGTGCACATTTTTTCAGAATGTCTTGGTGGCTTGTCGACGTAAGTTAGCCAACTAGTAGTAGAACCACACTGACCAGAGGTCACCCAAGACGTGGTTATGGCCTGTTTTTCTATCCCCTGGCCTTTGCCCTTGCAGTACACCATAAATACGTGCTGACCACAAACAACCCCTCTCAGCAGCAGAACATTGTCTTTTACAATCACCACCAGCCATTGGCGAAGGACAAGTTGAATCATTGTTTGATTTATGGCTAACATAAAAACAAATATGTCTTAAAATAAGAACATTTTAGCCAGTGTTACAATTTAGTTATAAAAAGGTTATTTTTAAATAGCCCCTGGATATTCAAAATGTTAATTGTTGTGATGCTTTATATCAATAAATATATATATGTACACATATATATTTTTATACAGTATATATATTTCTTTCTTGGTTATTTCAACATTAGAGAAAACATTAAAGGGGACATATATATGCTGCATTTTAGAAGATAAGGTCTCAGGTGTCCCTAGAATGTGTCTGTGAAGCTTCAGCTCAAAATACTCCACAGATCATTTATCACATGCCCATTCTAAATCAAAACAGAAGCAAAAATGCATGTATGTTGTTTGCACTAGTTTTTAAACCATATCAGTTCATATTATTTATTTTTTGGAGTTTACAAACCTACTGTCAAACCTACCGTCTATGATAGCCCATAGATAGAAAGCTGGATATGTGAGATGCTAACATTTAAAAACATCAGTATTCAAATATCCCAGCATATTAATATTGTTTTGTTATCATAACATACTCTTCAAGTAATTGTGTGAAAATTACACATTATTAATCAAAACTCTGTAAATGTGTCAAAAGGAAAAAAATGTGTCAGAGTTTTACTGCCTTACTTCATTTGGAAAATGCAGTGATATGTACTTGTTGGTACATATTTCGTGTACCAAGGTATGTTTATGCCATGAGTCTGGGTAGATTTTAAGAGAACCTTGCCAGATTGTACGCAAATGTTTTGAGTGTTCTCTGTTTGCCAAGGTTGTACACACTGAAGTGTAGCTCTGTTAAATGAAAGTTTCACTGCTAAGGGCCTCATTGTCTGTGGGTGGTATTTTTTCTTTGGTACAATGTCAATAGATGAATCACTGAAACTCACTAAACTACTACAAAATTGTCATTTTGGCTTAAGAAGGCTTTGCATTGATCGACAGCTCAGTCTTATGCCAAATGCTTGACAGCGAGTTGACACGTGCCTCGGGGTTAGCCACTAATCATGCACTGGCAGTACTGGGGAAGAGATCCTTTTTACACAATAGCTCAATATGATAAATGCATTCACTGAGGGGATATTCTGAGATGCAATTAAAGTGCAGAACCCACGGGAGGTATACTAACTCACACATGTGTATACTATCACTGAGCAGAGAGAAAACACAAACCTTTAAGAAAGCACTGATAACGACATCTTGTCACACTCAAATTTATGAGATTCAAGCCAGGAATTTAATGGGGACTGAATGTGGTTATTAAGCACTGATGAATGTTACTTGTTTAGCTATAATCATCGTTTGGCTTGTTACTGAAAAAAAAAGTAATTTATTACTCATTACTATTTACTCCTTTCATAGGTAATGCTATTACTCTCTGTCAGCAGTTATTCGTAACTCGTTAAATTACTTTTCTGTCACACTCGACAAAATCATTTCTTCTTATGTGTATGTCTTTGTGAATGTATATTTACATATTTTACTTAGCATTTCTATATCTATATCATTTTCTATGTAATATTGCGCTCCACAGTCGCTCTTATTACTCAGAAAAAGATCATTTGATGCAGAAACATCACTCACAGTTCCTCAACATTCTACACAACCCATAGAAACATCTGAAATATGAAACTGATAAACATACAGTACAATTACGACAACATCTGATTTTCAAGGGGGTTATTTATTGAGCTAAAAGTGTATAGATTGCTATATGTTAAAACAGTATTTTACAGTAAAATTATAAATGATTCCATTTCTTTTTAAACATTTCATTTTGTGCAATATTTTTTACACTTCCGTTATAAACCAATTAAGACAATTCAGCAGAACAAACAAAAGAAAACGTAGCTCAGCTAAATTACTTTAAGAATTATGATGAGAGCACAGTTATTTATCTCATGACCATATTCTCCTTTCGTTAAATCAAAATACGCATTAAACCTCAGAGATAACAGCATTTAGATGTGCATGCAAATCTTGTCCATCCTTTAATTCTCAAATGAATGTGCATTTTATATTTTTATGAGCAAAACATTTTTCCAGATTCTGGGGAAGCAGAGGTATTTTATCAAATTGTCTCCATGGAGGAAATAAAGATGGAACAACTCATTTCTGCCGCTGGAAGGTTTTCATAAAAACATAAATCTCCAGATATGATGCTGCAGTAATATCATTGTGGGCTGTCAGAGACGATGACTGAGTTTAAACTTCCCCAAAGTGTGTGATGCAACACCATGCCATGGATTTGTATTGAACAGACTTCCCCACCTATCGTTCTCTGTCTCGCCTGGCAGGCAACTTGACATGAATAATATTTTAGCGCTTGCTTCCTTTTCCCGTTGGGTGAGTCGAAGTAAATTTCAGGTGCCAATTTGACACTGGGTCAAAACTGAGCCAGCCTATTTTACGCCTTATTTAATAGACTTGAATGGCTGAAGATTGACTTAGATTGATGGCTCTCATAAAATGGAAAACCGTGTCATCTAAATTCCAACCGGGGGAAAAGTCTGCAGCTTTTTACCTCTACACAGTACCACCGAATGATGCTTTAGTTATACAGATTCAGTTTGTCCATACTGTACAGAAAATGTTAGAAAAGGTGACCACAGAATCATGGTTTAGATGCACACATCAACAAAATCCAATTATTTATCAAATAATTTCACTAGATTACTTTTCTTCCCTTGTAATCCTTCCCTTTACTTATAAGAAGAGAAACATAATGAAAGGAATGAATTTTGAATGATGAATTGTGATCAGATCTCTGTCTGCCTGCACTAATGACACATTGGAAACCAGCTTAAAAAATGTAGTGTTTCTCCTCTCGTGAGTCGTGGAGTATGCAGTCAAAGAAACAACAACAAATATTTAATATGTGTTTCTGATGCACAACTTTTATTTTGAAAGACTTTAGTGAATGCTGTTGACACTACTGTCAGGCACAGTCAAAGAGAGCCAGAGAAAAAGATGATGATTCAGTATCAGCGGTCAGATTTTGTCAGGCTGTATGTCAATGTCATTATTCTAACTTTATTTTCATAACTAATTATCGCACCTTCCCTGTCCTGTCAGTTGTTATACTCAGCTATGTTTGCTGTGCACATTGCACGTGCAAATGCAGCGTGACAGCGTTACTTATATTACAATTAAGGTGCAAAAAAAAAAAAAAAAAGCAGATGTAGGCTAGTATTGTGTATTTTCTATGATAATTGTTGTTTCCATCACCCCAAAATGCCAATTATTTTTTTTGTGTTTGTGTGCTATATTATGTATGTTGAATAATTGTGGTGATGCATACAAACATAAATTTTTTTTATGTGTGTTGCTGTTTTTAAAGCTTTATCTTATAGCCTACTGTTTATTAATCAGTATTAATCAGATTCTTAGATTCAGATTCTTATTAGTCAGAGCTGATGTGTATGTTGAGTGAGACCGCACTTGTGTCAACCAATTTTGTGAAATTAATTTATCCAATGTATTTGTGGCTCAGGGTTAGGGTTAAAAGTTCATAGGAAAATGTGGGTTCCATGGCCAGACCAGCTGAGAACCACTGCTATATTATGGATATACAGTGCATGCATAAAGGGAGCCTTTTTTGCTGCATTTAAAAGATTTTAAATGAAGACATCTAAACTTTACATATACTGTATATTTTATTCAAGTCACTGTATATGAATTGCATTTTTAATATCTTTGAATAAATGAATAGACCCAGATGTAATTTAATTGACCCAACACCCCAAAACCCACTCAGAATGCCTTAGCAGTAAAATAATTCCCTAACAAAGACCCATAACTGCATAGTAATGCCCTGCCACCCATATTGACTACTCACATTTGCCTCAGAAATGTCAAAATATTGTATCATGATGTATAATTTGCTACATAGTGTGACATAATGTGACATTCCACTACCTGGAATGTGTTGTATCTGGGATATTTTATATGTTGTTGTTTATGACAGCATGTGAAAAAGTATGATGGATAATATATGTAGCAGTGCAGTTATGAGGAGATTCCTTTAGACAACTGACTTACCGTCTGCAGTGTGGGTGGTGAAGAACTGGTAACGGTGTGATCTCTCTTCCTCTAGCCTCAGGCCTTTAGATATTTACTCTCTCTCTCTCTCTCTCTCTCTCTGTCTGTCACACTCTTATATCTGCCTGTGTGTTGAGTGGTGAAACTGTACAATCACCACTTGCCAAGCTGCAGCATTTGGACATAGTGACACATTGTGTCCACCTGCCAGGCGAACAATCACATCACAGTGGCTCGTCCAATTACAGTAATCCTGCTAATAAGATTCATGCACACCAAGAAGAGTGTGTGTGTGTGTGTGTGTGTGTGTGTGTGTGTGTGTGTGTGTGTTTAACCAGTCAAGTCAAATGAATTGGGTTTCAGTGGGTCACAGGAAATGGCTTGCAGGGTGAAGACCCCCCTTCCAGAAATCATTAAAAAGCTGGCATGCAGGGCCAGGAATGTTCATCAAATTTACGCCTAAGCCTGAGGGTTTCACAGCAGGCCATGGAGGCAATAAGGCCCTTGTCCATAAACCAGCAAGCTTTGGCGACAGTGGTGTGGATGGATGGACAAAAGGAAAAGGGAAAGCCAGGGATGGAAAGCATAAGAAAAATAGACTATAGCTCTAATAGCTCTTTGGCCACTCAGGGACAGTGGCTTATTTTTTGCTGTTAGGAGAGCCAAAGGGAATTTGGCACGGTTAACCATTAAATTCTAACAGAGAGAGCTGTGAATTTGCATAGTTATATTGAGTTCTTTTGTTCCTGCTTCCTGAAGGAATAGCTCATCCAAAATTTTACATTTTGACATCATTTACTCACCAACGTCTCATGCAATTCCACACTTCTTTCTCTTGTGTACATTTTGAAGACTACCCTATCTGTTCTACATTATAAAGAATAATGAAAATAATAAAAATAACAATATTAACAATACAAAAATCAACATTTACTGACTCTAATATCAAATTTATAAGGTGGTACAGAAGTGGCACAGACTGTTAAATGCTACTCAGAGGTGGTATAAATGCAAACATGCTGATTTAGGTCCCCATGAGGAGACAAGCTTGTAAATCATACAGAACAAAATTTCCTTTTTTAAAATTTCCTGAGAGGAGCTGGTTTAGGTGTAGGGTGACAGAAAATATAGTTTGTGCTGTATAAAAAACATGCCTACGGCATGTCCCCATAAAACATGGAAACTGTATGTGTGTGTGTGTGTGTGTGTGTAAATGATACTTGCGAGGTAAGGCAGAGGAGGAGCTTTCAGTGAATTATAGAAGAATGAAACCACTACCCGCTGATTTAATGACACGGAAAAGAGCAGATTAGGGATTTTTTGGTCATAGATATTTGAAATTACGTAATGGCAATTGAATGACATTTATTTATTTGTTTGTTTGTTGGTTGGTTCTCTGAACTATTACTTTGTCAAATGGTACATAAGAACTTCTTTGCTGTCTGGAAAAAATACAGAGGTTTCTGCACTGGCAGCAGCATAGAGAATGTTCTTGTTTAGCGAAGACAAAGGGATTAGGCAAGGAGAGAGACAAAGCTTTTACCCAGATCCAGCATTTATTTTGAGTCTTTAAAAGCCTTCATCTATCAACGACAAGCTAAACGTCCGTACGCATGTCCAACATACACTCTGGTGACAACACCCTGAGCAGTGGCCATGTAAATTAATCACTTTGCATAAAGTCTACTGCAAACCATGAAGTATAAAATTTGTTTGGGTTAGCATGTGCAGGTTTTGCTCACAAACAAGAAAGCGTGCCTTAAAACATGAGAAGTTGGTATCGTTGTGTCCCAGAGTATTGCTTTGGGAGCCCAGGGCGGTTAGTTAGACAGTTAGACAGTTTGCACATGTCAATACATATAAAAATCAATGTCAGCATTACAATCTGTTGTTCAGGAATTGCCTTTCCCATTGACATAATCGTTACCTGTGCTGACCCAGAAAGTCAAGAATTGTTTAATGTGCATCGCTCACATGCATACACCATTTACTGCATTTCTGTCAGCCTGCGGGCAAATGTGTTTAGGCTCCATCACTCGTGCATCTCTCAGGGGCATCCTCACACACAAATACACCTACATATGCGACAGCTCTTCACAAAACTGATTTAAGGGATCAAGATTCTGAAGTAAATGTTTGAAGTAACTGTGTGCACAAGTGACTACTGAGATACTGTACGAGGACTGTATATACTGTTCCTGCTGAAGAAATATGCATAGTTGGTAGCTGTTATATGATTCAGTTCTCAATTCTCAGTTTATAGTCATAGCAAAGTTTCTTTCAATTTGCTTTGAAGTAAAAAAATGTCAGAAATACTTTATTTGCCGCGATATACTGTTAATGGACATCCAAACGGCGCCTGCTCTGCTGAGATAGACGTTGAGATGAATTTGTAAATATGTGCAGCACATTTTCTTGTCACTGACAAAATAAGAATGACAGCGGTGCAAAAACAGCACTTAAGAAAGCATCTGATCACAGCGATGCGAATAAGTTTGCACCAGCTTTGCAATTCACTGGTACCATGTCTACAGATGAGGTTATTAAATAGCATAGGGGTGGTTTAAGCATACCATGAGCACATGAAAACTACATGTTTTTCATTTACTCAAGGTATATTCAAACCATGCCAAACGTAAGGGTTACTTCCGTAACCCCTGTTCCCTGAGACATGGAACGAGTACTGTGTCTGCTAAGACGCATGGGGAAAACTCCTTTTTCCCCCTAACTGAAGCCTATTATAAAAACGCAGTTTTTTATGTAT
>JAUCMU010000046.1:14028806-14056372 GCA_032275025.1 Enteromius treurensis | reverse complement strand
TCACCCCCTGTTCCAGTTACTCTTATACATACTGCTGTTACAAAATGTAGCTATGTAATTCCTGTTACATGACTACTAGTGAAGTGAAAAAAGTGTTGTTACCAATGTCCTGTTACACATTTGTACTTACACACACTTCTGAGGGTTGTTACATGTGTGTAGTTACAGAAATATTACTGCTGTAGATACAATGTAGCAATGTGTACATACACTGTGGTTACACACTACATACACATCTAGTTACTATGTAAGTACACAGGTATTAGGGACACTTAATATAAAGTGGGACCCAAAGGGCTTACATATTGTGCCTTTAATATATACAGCAATTGTTTTCATTTGTAATAATATATCGCCTATGTTAATAACTATACCTTAAACATGAGTCTCATCTGAAACATACTTCTGGGATCTATTGTTAATAAAGATTAATTGTCTTCATATGTGCAGTTTGGAAGGTCACATGCTTTGGATGTGTCCACATATATTATTAAATAAGGAAAATCATTTATTAGACCTTACGAGATGCTGCTACTGAAATGATCATTTTTGAGCAGGCTGTTATCAGGCTCCCTTATTGATTAACTTCATTTTTCAATTTTTAATGAGACATCAGCAGGCAGCATTTGAACAACCAACAGTTATTTGACCCAGAACGTTAGCAAAAAGGTCTAAATCCATAATGAAGATGCACCAGACAGTCAGAATAATCGTGCACAGCAAGAAAATTAGCATTATGGTATTCAACAAAGGTCAAAATAAATGAGAAGATGCCCTGTGAAAATACAATGTCTGGGTAGTTTAGGACTTTTTATTTTTTTATTTTTTTACACAGATTATATATTTGGGGGGATTTTTGGATGGGATTGACATGTATGTGAACATCTGTATGTCTGTGTAAGTTGTTAGTGCTTGCACCTTCTGCATGGTTAAGCAGATAACCTCTTATCGAGCACACTGAGGGCTGGATGGCCCCTGTGTCTGGCACCCCTACATGAAGTGCTGGCTAAAAGATAACGGAGAGTCTAAATTGGCCCTCAGGCTCATCCACGCTTCATTCTCTCCCTTGAGCCCAGTTAAAGGGGCATTCGATTTGTCCTACTGACTTTTGGACCATGCGGGCAAGAATACGCAACTGTACAGCAGGGAGGAAAATCAGAGTGATGGATGCCTTGTCTTACAGAGGACGGATATTTGAGACACCCTGGAGGAGATGAGCAGTACTGCACCTGAATTAGTTGTTAGTCGGTTGCTATACATAGAAAAATTGCTCACTGATGTGTCACTGATTAACCCATTAGGTCCACTCATGTGTATATTTCACCTTATTTGAGGTCTAATTGCTACACAAAACTATAGGATTTGTTGCGTAACTGCCTTAGTAGCAAGTGCTTTGCAAAAATCCTTTTTTCTTGTTTTCCATGTCTACAGCATGCACAAAAAGACAGACAAAACATAACATGTACAGAAATGTGCAAAAGGGTATATACAGAAAGTATATTTGGTATTTTATTATGCTAACTTACATAAGAAAGCACATGGTTTTCCTGCTCAAGACGCTGAATGACCTTATATGACATGTGCTCTTGAAAATGGATGGATGTATAGGGTAATAATTAAAATATTTTGTATTCACTAATGAATCATACATCTCTAGACAGAGAGACATTATATTTTGGGGGTGTATATATATATATATATATATATATAGGTTACATACTTTTGCATTAAGAGTTGGCTGTTCCCTGTTTTTACAGACTTTTAGATAAGGTTTTGTGCAAGTGCAACAGATAAATAATGAGAATTTTTAAGAACAAATCATAGAACAGTGTGATACAGTTAGCAAAAATCAACCAAATCTTCAATTACCAAAGCAATAGTACAACTAAGCTACTACTAAATCACAAACACTTGTACTGTAATGAGCAATAACAACCAAAATATCATCGAATGAACTGAGTATTTGCCGTCTCTGGGGATTAGCCAGATTTAACATTTAACACTGATAAATCATGGAATTTTAAGTAAACACGCTGGCTGTCTGACAGGAATCTGACCAGAAGGTGGCGGTGTTCAGGCATGATGAAGCTCGCCAGAGAGAGCGCGCGCGTGTACACATAGAAGGAGAAGGAGGCGCTGTGGTCCGTTCGTGCTGAGGGGGGAGATGGGAAAGTAGAGCACCCACATCAGGACGATCATCATATCTCCAGGCGTCTGGCGTGCAGAGAGATGTCCACCATAAATCAGACAGAGAAACAGGGCCAGCACTCACCCAGACCCCCATGGGAGGATGAGTTCTTCTGCATTTTACATGAATCGAGGCACAGCTGTCCTTAAGCATTCTAATTTGATCACAGTGCTTTATCAGTTTATGAGCAAAGAGCATCAGGTAATTAATCCTACTACTAAACGCATTCAATAACTAGCGTTCTAGTTTGTAGTTCCACACTGTTCTCACTATTTTATTTATCATTGCTGTTCTACGTAAAATGCAGAGTGAATGAAAGATAAACAAATATCTGTTGAGGGCTCGAGGCAACGGCCTTGTGGTTAACTCTTTATTTTTTACAAAATGTTTTCAGTCACCTTCAGAAATTTTGATCGTATTTGAATGTCTGAACACAAAAGAAAGAACAGAGCCTCATTATTTATTTACTTATTTATTTTTATTAACACTTAAATGAGGAAAATAAATAGATAAACCGGAGAAAAGACACCTTTTGTCACATTTCATGGTCAGATTCATAACAATGAGTAATTAAATTAGTTGCGTCTAATTATGGAGATACTCCAGAGGGGGTACTCCAAGAAAGGTTTGGGAACCCCTGTGTTAGGGTCAGGACCTGTGCGCACAGAGATGTGTTTGGTTCATATAGGCCTAGGTGTTTTGTTCAGAGATATCCAACGTTCTGGGAGAGCTAAAATAGTCAATATTTAAGTCAAATAAAAAGAATCAATATTTTTTTTGAAAAATGACGCCCTAGCATTTTCGTGTGGATAGCAAATTTGTATATTTTCTAAAACTATGATGTCATCAGTCCACATCTCGACCATAGTTAAGGAAACCGCTATGTCACATAACAGAAACATGAACAAAACCATAAACAAACACTGAACGATTGTCTTTTTTATTAACTACCATTAACAAATTGCTAAATGCAATGTTCCATGTTTGTTCTATTTTTTGGAGTATTTCTGTGGCAGAATTACAGCACCACATGCTGGTCTGGCATGTATACTTCCTTGTTTTGTGGTTTTGTGTGGACGCATATATTCCCGAGACAAAAAAAACAACAACAAAAAAAACCCCGCTTGAATAGGAAAAGACCCCCTGGCTTTATTTGAACGCAGCCTTATAAACAAAAAATTGACAATGGCAGGATAAAGTAAGTGTTTTTGAGCAGTGAGACTTATGGAAGACCTGGGATCAAGTCAGGCTTGTTTCTCTACCCTCAATTGTCCGGTGGTCTTTAATGTAGAAAAGTTTCCATATGAATTGCATTTAGGGGTGGAACTACTCATTTAATAAAATATAAAAAAATACCATGCACTAAATTGGTTATTGTTCAATACGATAAAGTCATAACATGCACCGAGTGATTCAGTTGTTCCTCAGGTGTGGAGCCTGGTTTCTGTATTTAGCCAGACTCCCCCGCGATGCAGGGGCCTCAGTGGGAAACGCCATGTTATGGGCAATCCTGGGAGACTCAGGTGGGTGTATGGAAGCTTGAGCTGGCATGGGGAATGGGGTGGGAGGGAGGATGGGGAGAGTTCCAGATGGGTTTAGGCATTCCATTAGCGGAATGCCGACAGTCAGGCCAGCTGCCACGCCGGGCCACAGAGACCTGAGACTCTTCCCCCAGGAGTTCCCCCAACATCAGCATGCTCGCTGTCCTTAAAACTGAGAGCAGGTCAGATGTAAAAGGAAAATGAGCCAATTATTACACATTAGCCAAGAGGTGAACTATTGATTTAAGGCCTGTGCATAAAACACAGATTTATTGACACAGACAGATATTAGAATGTTATTCACTGAAATAGGGGTAACTTGTGAGTCAAAAAGTGATTCCAAGGGGTCCTGACCAAGAGTCAGTATGGGAAGAGTTGGGAGTGGGAATGTGTCGACATAACTTTTGTTTGTAATTCAATTTTGTTCCAGGAATTTACAGAGCCCCAGACATATGTGGAAAAACAATTTATATTGTGCCACAAGTTAACAATTCTTTTCCATGATGTATTTAGCACATCAGCAGAATTTGGTAATTTATCACTGTGAGTGAACGAATTAGTAAATTGTGCACATGATGTGTTAAAATTGCTTCACAAAAGGAGACGGATTAGTAAATTGTGCTTTACCATGATTAGTAATTATTAAGTTAAGTTGCAGAAATGAATTATCAATTTGTGTTCATTTTTGCATGTCATGTCCAAGGCTCTATAGGAATCTTTATGGAAGACTTTATGGAAGACATATCCTTTATGGAAATTGTGGTAATTAAAAGGAAATACATACAATATGTGTAGTTACTGATCTGCATGATTAATTAACTTCTGACAATGAGAAGGGGCTGTTTGGGGCCCCAGTGGTGGGCAAGGCCCCAGGAGTTTCTATGAAAATATACAAATGAAAAAAATGAGTTTGCACTCTTTATTTTATGGGCTATTTTCCACACATAACCGAAGCTTTCTGCATAGCACCACCATCAATATCACGCACTGCTACTAATTCATCATCTGTAAACATAATACAGAAATTGTACCGAAAGGGAGAACACAGCTTCTCCACCAATGCCGTTTTCTCCTTCACAACGAGCGAGCGTTTGTGTGGGAGCAGTATAGACACAGGAGGTGGCCCTGCCAGTACCGACAGCTCTACTGCTTCAAAATGGGCTGCGCTAACAACGGGATTTCCTGCCCCCCGCAGCTCAGCTTCTCCTGTCAATCAAAGAGCCGCCATTTTAAAACTAGGTCCAGCCTGTCTGCTTTACATCCATGCTTCAGCACCAGTCAGACGTGTGACATCTATTTGATCAGTGCCTGTTTTTCCATTTCCCTTCGTTTTCTCCTTCCTTCCTAAATAGGCCTTTGTTCTCTGGTCCTACGTCTATTTTTATCCCACCGTTTCCACGGGAAGAGTCATGCCGATGATGACGCTTGGGAGATTTGCTCCTGGTCACCATGGCAACACTATCAAAAGCTCGAGTCAAACAGGCTCATGCTTGCTGTCTCTAGAACATGCCTTGTTTTTTTCCTCTATTCTCCTTCTGCTTCAGCACCATTTTGATTCACTTAGATTTCATGTAATGTCATGATGCTATGCAATTCTGAAACATTGTTGTTTTATTTTTGTTTTTTTTTAAATCGTATAATAAGCATAATTCTTAAGACCCCATGTCACCCATCCCCCCCAAACATGCAAATCAACCCAAGTTGTTTTCATTCCCCTCATCCACCTCCTTTCTGCACCGGATTGAGCTGTCTTTACCTTCTTGAACCGACTGGCGTGCTGTTGTAGAGTGAATTAGAGCCACCATATGACACTTGTTTTGAATGCTCTGTTGGATGTACTGTAGCAAACACTGCTAGCAATCTTCCCAAAGGCCAGCTAATACAGCATGGACAGTTGTTGCGTTGACATTATCCTTACATAAAGAAATCATTGTATTATGAATACAGTGTGTTTAAAGTCTAGCAATATTGAATAATGGATTTTGTTCATTCATCTTGTATATACACTGATCAGCAACAGCAGTGTATGTCCAGCAAAAACAGCTCGGATGCATTGAGGCATGGACTCCACAAGACATCTGAATGAGTGCTGTGGTCTCTGGCACCAAGACTTTAGCAGCAGATGCTTTAAGTTCTTTAACAATTAATCACCACAATAAATCGCTACTGTGCAGACTTGGTTTCCAAATGACAACAAAATCAACCATACCTAAGAGCACATGGAAAACAACAAATGCCATAATACTTGCAATACAGTGAAAATCTAGATGCCCACACCAAAACCAAACAAAATATAAAAAAAGAAAAGAGAACAGTCAAAGAATTATATCATGGGATCCAGTCACAAAACTTTAAACATCCTGACACTTTCCTACCTTACTCATATCCATCCCGATAAACCTATAATCAAATTTACTTAATGTGCACATAATCTTAGAAGATGCAAATACGCAGCTAAAGCAGGCTATAAAGCTACAGTGAACACCACACAGACCCATTTACTCAATGGTACAAAAGCAGTCATGCATACCTACAGCAGGCTTCACAATTGAGGTGATCAGCAGTGAGATCCTGTGTTAGCAGTTTAATATTACGGCTTTACTGCTCCTCCTGAGATGCTAAACGTTGTCCCCTACTGGTGTCCTTCCTGTTCCCACAGTGTCCAGCTTCTCCTCCCAGTTTCACCTGCCGGGCGGGAGGCAGGTGTATGCAGTGGGGCCAACTGTGCTGGTAATAGCTTCACCTGCTAAAGCTGTCGCATCGCCAGCACGCCCCATGGTGCATTGCACCACACGTGACCTACAGCTCAATTGAATTCAACGCATATGCTGCACTCAAATTATTTACACAGGGCCATTTTAAAGGCTGGTTAGACATACTGGGCATTGTATAAGCTAAACTTGCATTACTTGCATAAGTTAATACGCTGAAATCAGAAAGTCGTTCCGGGTCGAATGCAAATGTTTTTTCTTTGAGCTTTAAAGAACTTTATCTTTATAACACTGAAAGGTAAAATATTACATTTTATTGGAGGCCAGGTGGAAGCCTTATCGTAGATGAATTGGCTTTAAAGAAGGCTGAAACTCTTCCTGGTGGGCTGGCTGAAACCACATTTACAAAACAAAGAGGGAAGTGGGAGAAATGTAAGTTCCTGTTGTGTATCTTACTGAGCTGTGCTTCCTTCCTCACTTCTGGCCTCCCAGTCCAGCTTCATTGCCACCCATTATAAAGTAAAACAGCAAATGATAGTTTAAAACAGCAGAAAGGAGTTGTAAGGGGTTGACAGTGAGCACATTGACAGTGCATCATGAAATTTAGCTTCAGTTGTGGAATTCAAAGTAGGAGATATAAAGATAGGAAGTCAAATAGAATCCTACAATGCATGCAAAAACAAAACTATAACTTGTTGTTATTAGCACTTAAATTGACATTGTATAACAAGGCTAAATCTCATTTGTTTAGTCTTGTTATGGTGAAACTAATGTTAGGGTGAAATTGACTTTCAAAGCAACACCACAAACACAGAGATGGCTGCTCTCTATTAAGCTATTCTCAGCAGAGCAACCACTCCAGCAAAAACCAGTGATTAGGCTTTGATTAGAGTGATTACAGCCCAATTTGATCAGTTAGCACATCACAATTGTGTTGAATCTATTTCAGCTTTTCCTCTACTGCAGAACCAGCTGGTCAGAGAAGAAGCCCTCTCTGGGTTTGTGAAGGCCAGTACAGCAAAGCACAAGTAATAAGTGAATAGCTGTAAATATTTTGCAATCAAATGACTTTACCTCTACAATATACACTTCCAGCAGCCTCCATTTTTAGAGGATATGTTGGGATGTTTTAAAATGTTTTTCATTTTATATTTTTTAAAGACTTTCAAATCAAACAAGGCAATATTTTATTCACAATAGCAAATGTTTAAAACTAGAAAAATTAGCTCATTTGATAACTACTGAAGGTCTCGAAAAAAGCAATGCATTTTGAAAAGATTCAGCTGGCAGAACATCTAGCAACTAATTAAGTTAATTGACATCAGGTCTGTAACATGTTTAGCTAGATGTTTTAGAGAGGCAGTCTCTGAGAAGTAAAGATAGGCAGAGGCTCTCCAATCTATGAAAGAGTGCAAAGGCAAAAATTCTTCAACGTCAAATTGCAAAGGCTTAGCAAATCTCATCTTCTACAGTGCATAACATCACCAAAAGATTCAGAGAAATATCTGTGCATAAGGGACAAGGTCAAAGACCTTTATTGGACTCCCTTGGTATTCGGGACTTGGTAGACAACACTGCATCACTCATCGGCATGATTCTGTCATTGTCATGATTGAGCCCAGGAATACTTCCAGAAACCAATGTCTGTAAACACAATCCACCATGCCAACTAAAGCTCTGTCATGCATAAAGGAAGCCATAACACGAACATGGTCCAGAAGCTCATTTAAAATGGACTTTTCAAGATGGGAAAGTGTTCTATGGTCAGATGAATCCAAATTTGACATTCTTTTTGGAAATCACGGACAATGAATCCAGCCTTTCACTAACCTTCCAGCGTGTTATCAGCCTTCAGTTCACAATCTAGCATCTCTGTGCATACATAAGTGCATCCAGTATGGGAGGTTTGAGTGTTTTGGAAAAGTATAAAAAGGCTTGAGAATAACATATGCTCTCCTCCAGACGATGTTCGTTTCTGGGAAGGCTTTGTGTATATCAGCAGGACAATGCAAAACCACATAATGCAGTTATTACAACAGTGGTTTTCTAAGTTGTAGGGTCCGAGTGCTGAATTGGCCTACATGCAGTATTGATCTTTCACCTATAGAGAACATTTGGTGCATTATTAAATAAAAAATACGTCAAAGATTACCACAAACTCTTTAGCAGCTGGAAACCTGTATCAGGCAAGATATCAGAACAATATATGAATCTGAAAAGTAACATTAGTAAAAAAATAAATAAATAAAAAAACAGAAATTAAGAGTATATTTTTCTTTACCATTAATGCACATTCATCACTATGCTTAACCATATTTTAAAGAAAATAAAAGCATTTCATGAAATTACTGAAAAGATGGACATAAAGCCTTTTTGAGTAGGTCAAAAAGTAATCTAATCCACAGTATACTTCAAATTAATTAGATTTAATGTGCTTAATAATCTAAACTAATTTGATTTAATATACTGAATACTAAATTATACCATTAAATATTCAAGAATATTTAAGCTACAGTAGCTACATTTTTGTGTAATTGTAATTGATGTCTAATTAGGTGACCAAAACATTATATTCATTTCGTATTCATTTACATTATATTGTTTCCATAATAAGCACTGTTTCTAAGTATGCTAAAGTTTACTTTATTTTCACAAGGTAATAAGATAACAATTAAGATATATGAGTCAGAATTCACGTCCTGCCTGAGACCAAAGATACAACTGTCCTTTCTCTGCCTTAAAGCTATAATTTGTACGCCACATTCACACTTCTAAGTAAATCCGTTCAGTGACAAGAGGCCAGGACCTTGGCATCGGTCCCTTACCCTACACTACAGTAATATGCTGCGGACATAAGCCAGTCATTGAGCGTGTTGGCACCTACTCACTCGCCCGTCTGTCTTCCCACCTCTACAACACGCCGCCCCCCACCGAAGCAGCCAGCCACGGACTCCTCGCTCAGGAGGATTCTGTATGCGTCGACACAATCTCCCAGAGTGCTTCTCTTGCGAATAATAATACAGACGATCTAATGCACAGGAGTAGCGAGAGGGGCATGACCTCACTGCAGACTGAGTGACAAGTAGGCAATCTGCAACAGATGTCCCAGGTCACGCGCCATTGAAATACTGCCTGATCAATAATAGCAATGAGAGGTAACGGTGAGGGGGGCTGCCTATCAATAGGCAGGCTCGACGGCCTCCCAATGCTGAGGGCAGAGGAACGCCTCACATAAATCAATCTTGTCATTCAGGTTGGGCTGTCTCTCTGAGTCTTTTGTAATCTGGAGATGAGATGAGGCAGGTGGGGTTGTCCACCCCCACGGTGGAGTGATGTGTTTGCGCAATGTGGGATGAGGCTTCCAGGAAGTGCCTCTTGAAGGGGAAAGAGAAATCATGCCGAACTACATCGAGCCTGATGACTAGGAGTGTGGTGCTTACCCTCTGAAATTCCAATGCATTATATATCTGCTGTGATTGCATATTTATGACGTTACAGCCTCACCATATGAGTGTCAACACAGTGAGGTGCACGTGCTTAAATAGTACAACCAAGCTTTTAATCTGACTTGGTTACTGCTTGATTTTCTCTTTTTCTACATAAAAGGTATACTGTGTACACAAAAGGCCTCAATGCTATTGATTATTTTTGGTTCTGTGATGCTTTTTAAAACTTTTCTCTCTTCGTTTGAAAATCCCAACAGGTCAGTCTCTGGTTGAGGAATGGTGTGTATTTAAGGCAGGACTTGTACTTGTTCATACTTTTTATTTGAACACAACAGCTATAAACAATTTGTACTCATTTATGCACCATTCTATGAAAGTAGAATGAAAAGTCGCTCAATTTTAGACACAGGTTTTATACTCCATATACTTCATTCTTTTACATTTAGCATGTCTGTTTACTTTCAACTCTTGTTCTCTGGAAACCAAAGTGGTGATGTAAGACATATGACAGAATCACTAGACCGATAGACATCGCTCGCTACCCGGGAAGAGCTGTGCATGCTTCATTGCCTAGTTAGTTCCTCTCTGTAAGCTGGGATTCTGTACAGTTGTAACCTTCGGATCTTTGAACATGATGGATGCTGGGACGTGGGGGTGGGTGTTGGGGGTTGGTGGGTTTGCGTCCACAGTGTGAGAAAGCGGGAGATGATTTACTGAGTTCTGATGCCCTCTATCTGAAGAGGGAGTAGACCCAGAGTGTCTGTTTTTGAACCTGCATGAATAAATATGGAATACAGCACAGCTGGGTTGATGACGGTGTTCCGTTTGGATGGTCCAAGGACTCATGACAGTCAGCAAAATTTGTATAAATTTCTCTCTCTCTCTTTTAATGAATTGAACCGGTCTGGTTCTCAAGTTGCACTTACTGACTCAATGGTCCAGTCAAAGCGGTTAATAGTGGTTAACAGCTCACTGAAGGGGAGGATTACCAGTGAACCTACAAAGATAAGAAGCTTTATTAGAGCTAATGTAGAGCAAAGGATGTGTATTAGTTGAGAAATGTACGCTTTATTAATAGTATGTGTTTTAGCATACTTGTAATGTAGTTTAGTAGTACAAGCCCATTGTGACATGGTGCATATAATGTTTTTAAGTATTTACCAAAAGCAACAAAATGCATACTAAAAGTTTAGTAATAATTGCAATAATTGTAACTCCAGTTTAAGGCTGCATAACCGTCAAGTGCACAGCAAGTGCAAGCTATAATTGCTACTTAGTTACTCATGCACAGCTTTATACATGGAACCAGATTTTGGATTTTATGTGTGTAATGTGTACAGTATTTAGATACTGTAAAAATGCTTTATGTTACAAAGTTAGGTCGGAAACTTAACTGCAAATTATGTAAATCATTGGTATTGGTATCTGGTGTGATTTCATTTATTTCATCATTTTAATTCAAGTTTAAAGAAAGTAGACAATCAGATGGTGTGCTACTGGACTAAGAATTACAAATGTGAACACACACGGGGATATGTCCTGTTACACATGTTCATTTACATCTGTCTATGTTCTTAGACAAGGTCTCAACTCTGACCTCTGGTCTTCAAAGTGCCCTCTACTGGGAAATCAATCAAGCACGTGTCCATATGTTTGTGTGAGAGATAGCAGAATGACAGACAGTATGCACTACCCCCTCAAGACTCGCAAATGATCATGTCAATTTCTTTCACCCAAGTTGGTTAAATGAAAAGTAACACATATGTCCAAAACATAAGGCATATCGGTAAGACTTTACTTGAAGCCTCTATGTACAGTATAAGGCATTATAAAAGCAGTTTTAATGCATTGATTATGTTAACCAATGCCGCTGTAATCATGTGAATAACTCTAACCATGGTTAATACATTATAGCACTTTTTAATTGATTGTTAATCTATGCATTCTAAATCCAGTTATAATTATTTATGACAAGATACAATGTATGTTCACACTTTATATTAGGTGGCCTTTTATGTTAACTATTTAAGTTATTTTATGTTTAACTATTATGTTCGTATATTTAAATGAATCATTTGGTACAATGCACTTATTGTGTACATGGACATTTTTACATTGTACTTATACTTTAAAAAATACCTATATGATGTAACATCTGTAATTTATTTCTGTAATTACATTAATAATTACACTGTTGACCAATCCCTTTTATCTTAACCCACCCTTAAACCTACCCACACCACTAAACCTGTCCCTAAACTTACCCATATCCCAATATGTTTTGCAATACATTATGACCACAATAGGTATAATGTACTTATTTTCTGATTTAAGTACATAGTAGTTATGGCCACCGAATATATATATATAAAGTGTGACCCAATGTACATTACGTCTAGCAAACAAAACAATAAATAAATCTGGAAAATGTGTGGCAAACAACAAATAAATGCAAGACCTTGAGTGTAAGAATGTTAAATGTCAATGCCATTATAAATAAAATACCATTTAGCAAATTACATAACATACCAACACAGTAATATATTAACAGTGTAATAGAAAGTAATTTATGATAATTTTAACGCTCCATTTTAGCCATGTCACTGGACCTTGTGCTTGGCAAAAATGTCGACCAGTTCCCAGTGAGAACTGAAAGCACTTAAGCCAGCTGCTAACCAAGTGTCCTCAGAGAGAGACTTTCTGCTAGACTGAATTAGATGAGCGGCTGAAGAAAAGTCGTGTTTCTGAGGTTACCTCGTATTTCTGCTGCAGTTCATTTGTTTAAGCTCATACAAGACGTCCCCTGACATGGACAATTTAATGACCTTTGCACTTACTGCTCTGTTGTTGTTCATAGCTGTGCTGAAACATGTTGGGACAGGAACTCAAAGGCGATTCTAAATCAGTTGTTAAGAGCAGGGAGCCGTTCAGAGCCCTTGGGCCACAGGCACATCAGGTCATGCAAGGACTTCTGGGTAAATGTGCTGATCCAGTCACTGTGTAGAAGACTAAGGCTGCATCCCAATATGCATAATTTCCCTAGAAGGCGAACGGTGCTGTATGTAAAAAGAATAACATGTACGAATTTGCGAATTTGCAACATCCTTGTTGATCCTGGAACAACATTCAAATCAACCAATCAGAATTGAGGTATCATTTTTCTGGAAATATCTGTTTTAGGCTTATAACCATGGTTTGGTGCTTCTACACCCTTGTTCAGCTACCATTTCTCACTGATTTTAGGTATACATTTGGGGTTTGGGTAAGTTTAAGGGTAAATATTGGGATAAGTTTATATTTTTGGACAGTAATGTTGATCCAGGATCAACAAAAAAGTTGATCCAGGATCATGTCTTACTTGGCAAAATCACGGTGACCGAATTTGCAGTATTCATAAAACAGTAGGCAAAAGACCTACTACTTCTCGCCTGATTCCAAAGTGCACATCCAATGGACACTTTAATATCCCTTGAGGTCAAGGGAAAGTTGTGAATCAACTGATGCTGGTAGGTGACAATGACAAGAGAGTAATATAGCATGTGCGGATTAGGTTTTCACACACACATTCATATTATATATCGTACAACACACTTTAATGGTAACAAAGTGATTGTAGAATAACAGATTTTTTAAAAACTGGACATTAATAGAACAAGACATTTCAAAATCATAAACTTGAGGTAAAATGGAGATTTGAAATCTCTTTAAATATGATAGTTTTATTAATAAAATGACACCCAATTTTATACATATGAATTTCAACATATTGTTATTAACAAAGGTCACCCACCTATTTATTATTAAGTCAATTATTGTATCCTGAGCTCCAGCAGTTTTGAAAATAAACCAGGGTTTTATTGCAGTAAGAGTGCAGTTTTTGGCATTTTTTCGTTGGAGCAAAAATCAGGGTGCATCTCATTAAGCTCTGTAATTCAGTAGTCAGGGCACTGATCAGGGACATTTTGAGTGTTGTCTGAATAACAAATCCCACAGAATTTGCCAAATTTATTGCATACTGTACACTATTTCCAAAAACAGTCTACATTTACAGTAAAGATCCATACCTGTATATAAAAAACCTGTATTGCTTAATTTATCTACATCTTCCATCATGCATAGGAAAAAAGAGCCTAGAGCGTTCAAATGTGTTTGCTTAACATTCAGTGCTGCTATCAGTGCTATTGGCTGGGGGAGGGATTTGTCACCATGTGTTCGCTTCCGTCTCTAAAGATTCAAGATTCAAGTGTGGGGCCTGACCCAACAGAACCAGCCCCCGGCCTCTGCGTTTCGTTCATCCGCTGAGATATTGAACTGAATCTATATGTGCCATTATACAGCAAGCAAGGCAGAACAAAAAGCCCTAGGGAGGTTCTCTACCCCAAATTAGCGGCCATTGAAGGCTGCATTACGGAAGAGTGCATAATCAGCCTTCAAGAGTGCTTAGTGCAAAACTGACCAATAATAGAGCCTAACGCACACACGCGTATGCAAAAGAGCAGCGATTCTCAACTGGTTTTGCTTCAGGAGCCTGATTTTACATTGCTCATGGTGACCTAACATAGTATTAAAACTGTTTATCATACAAAAATGGTACATTTTAGAAATTGCTCAGTCCAACTAATTGCATAATATGAATTTTTGAGGATAGTAGGGCATCAGGTAATACAGCCTACAGTTTGTTGTCTTCCAACAGTAGTTTGACCACCTGAATTAGATTACCTAATATCAAAATAACGTGAAACACTTTAGTACAAGAACCAGTTCTCACTAGTAACTAGTTGCTTTTTAAACATGCCTATTATATCAGGCATATTGGCTGCTTGTTAGAATAAATAAAACACATTTTCCGCATGACCGCATATTCTACATCCCAATACCTAAACTTTACAACTTCCTTACGAACTATTAATAAGCAACAAAAAAGGAGTTTATTGAGGCAAAGTCAATAGTAAATGGCTTGGACCTTAAAATAGAGTTTTAGGGATTCCCCTTCTTTTTAAAAATGCAAGACTGTCAGTTAAATAAATGGTTCGTAATCCATCATAGCATTTTGCATTGATTGTTATTTTTATTTTTTTTATTTTTTTGTAGGGTGCTGTCTGTGAGGTATGCAACCCAGCAGTGAAGAACCACTGCAACAGTGTATCTAAGCATGTATGTCCTTTATTCACATACCTGTGACCTTCACCTTTTTCATGAGTAAAGTATGCAGTCATGAAAAAACCATGACTATATTTCCATGCTGCCATAATATGTTGTACTAGATAGGGCATGTGAGACTTCTGTGTACTGTTGATTAATCTAGGAAAAAAACAGCCAGTTTAGGCACTTCCGCGAGTAAGGAGCAGCAGCTGTCCTCCAAATGCAACTGTCCCTGGATGTGATGTCCCTTCTGTCCATAGACAGCATTTCCTACAGCTGTTCCTGATGGGAAAACATTCCACGACTGGAATGGGCGGCCAATGTCTACACCCCATGGGCAAACTGCTCTGGCAAGCTTATATGACAGGTAAATATTTACATTCGGTATGACATCATCATCGGTGTGCCCTCTAATAGCTAGACTCTATTAGTAGCGACAGTGCTTATCTTCAACTGAGGTTTACCATTCACAGCCTAATTATAAAAAAATATAAATAATAGCCCCTTTTTACAGCAGAATGTGCAATCAATCATGTTACTCACTAAGCCTGTTACATATACAGTAACAGGCTTAGTGCATTTTATGCAAAAGCTCAGGGTTCAGATGCTGTACAGCCAGCAAGTCATTTTTTCAACATGAGACCTGACAGGGCTCGAAACTAATTGCGTTACAAATGCATGCATTATAATATCTTACTATACCACTTATTACAATGCTGCTTGCAAAACAGTATGTAACCACATAATCAGCTTATGTTTTCACACTGAAGAAAATCATTCAAATTCATCGTCCAGGACCCCATGGTCTTGTCTTGTTATGATAATCACTTAACGAGGTTGCTGAGTAATGCAATGCAGTCAGTGAGTGACTGCCATTTGGTTATTATAGCAAAGTGCGGAAACCTCCTGTGGTCACTCATAGCATGCAGTACAGTATGAAATTAGCATGCATCTGTAATCGGAGACTTTCATCTCTTTGGTCTTTTTTTTTAATAATCAAATGGACTGATTTTTCTAAACAGATTTTACAGTGTCCAGAATTTTTTTTTAATTGAATTAGAATGAGCATTTGTGGTTATATGAGCTCTTATCTGGCTTGCCTAATGTAGTCAGCAAGTAATATAATGATCTAGTTTGAAGAATAGACCAAAATTTCATTCTTATTCAATGATCATTTCTTAAATGCATTTACAATGTCTGTGCTGTAGTAAAATTATACGATAAGGTTCTTGTCACAGTTATGGACTTTTGTATTCCTGTTCTCCTGCCTTACGCTCCATCCACATGAAGACACGTTTAGCTGTATATGCATACAGTACACTTTTTATTGAATAAAGGCATTTCCTCCAGACGGATCCGGCATTTTAAGAGAGTAAAACAGATATATATTTTTTTGAAACCGGGTCCCAGAGTTGATAAATCTGAAAACGTCACCTTTGCGTTTTCGTGTAATTTGTATATTTTCTGAAACAATGATGCCCTTGTCTCTCGCCCCTAGTTAGACACCGCTACATCACGTAACCGCAACAAAAGCATGAAGAAACACCAAACAGTTTTCTTTTTTTTTTTTAAATAACATTAACACAGATAATTAAGTATATTGTTAGTTTTTATACTATGCGCAAAGTTTATGGGCATAGTCCAAGTCTTCTCTGTCGCAGAATTACTGCGCTCTATAGTGGTCTGGCATGTTTTGTGCTTTTGCAGACACCGGAATTTTTGAGACAAGGATAAAAAAAATGGCTTTCTGTGGATGTAGCCTTCATCTTCCTTTGACCTATCTAAATCACCCCCTATACCATCATTCACTTATCCCAACATTAGTCCACTCAGTCAGTTCACTTTAAGGAATGACTGAAAATGAGTATGTGAATTCGGACACAGGAGTGCACAGGAACAACTGCCACTTTTACATAGTTTGGTTACTGCTTCATAATAATTGTGATCAGTAAAAGTGATTTCGGATACAGCCCTAGTTTTACTTTGTTGCTTTGATTGCTTTATTAGCTCCACACCTGTTTCTGTTTATCCCTGATTACAGCCTTAGTATTGATACTATTAGCCTGTGTTCTCCTAAGTTACTTTGTCTGCTATTGTTTAATTCATGTTTGGTTGTTCCCATTTCATCCTGTGGATTATTAAAAGAACTCTTTGAACTATATTTCTTCTTCATGCACTTTGTTTAGCACACCATGGATTTACCGGCCATTCAGTTCCTTTGCCTGGAGCAACTGGACTGTTTGCTGGAGGACTACACTAGCGACTTTTTTTCTCGATCTAGCGTGCTTTACCTGTTTCTTGGACTGCTTGCTCAGGCTGGTGTGATAGAAAACACAGAGCGAGTGGTCTGAGAAGGGAGTGGAAGTGGGTACTGAAGTGAAATGGATGTATTTCTCTGTCTGCCCCAACAAGGAAGTCCTCTCTAGTCCCACTCACAAACCAGAGACCCAACCAGTCATTATCCTGCTGCATGAAGCTATTGCCTGAGCCCACTGAAGATAGTGAGCCTGAGTCTGCCGCGGCAGAAGAGCCAGCGTGCAAAGTCACAACTGAGCTGATCATCGCCCCTGAGCTTGATCCTCAAACTTCGTCTGACCAAGTGTGTGAGCCAGCAACACAGCTCACGTGACTGAGGGTGAGCTGCAACTGGTTCCTCTGGCTTTGCCTTGGTCAATCATTGACCAATCTGCCACCTTAGGTCTCATCTCCTTTGGTTTCGTCTTGTCACTCTGTCCATCCAACTCTGTCAGGCTCGTCCTTCCCTTCAGCTCCTCCTTCATCCTTAGTCCACCGTGGTCATCTGGACCGCCGTCTCTGCCTCCGTAACCTGAGCCTTCAGCTCCACCCCAGGCCCTCCGAATCCTCAGTTTCACCCTGGCTCTCCGTCTACTCGGCCCCTTATCCATCAGCTCAGTCTCCATCAGTTGGTCTCCTGGTCCGGGGTCCAGGCTCCTCACTGGCTCCTCCCTCCTTTTACTCCACCCTGGCCCTATGAACTACTGTATGCCCCTTTTTCTCTGCCTGCCCATCACCTACTGTACGCCACACCTTCCTCCTGAACCCCCACCCTCCCTCCTCTGTTGGATTGCTTTTGTTAGCATGAAGAGGTTCCGTTCCAGGAGGAGGTAAACTGTCATGGTTATGGACTTTTGTGCTCATGTTCTCCTGCCTTAGTCTTCATTAGACCTATAGTTTTCCTTTCCTTGTATT
The DNA here is from genome assembly GCA_032275025.1 of Enteromius treurensis. Classification (NCBI taxonomy): domain Eukaryota; kingdom Metazoa; phylum Chordata; class Actinopteri; order Cypriniformes; family Cyprinidae; genus Enteromius; species Enteromius treurensis. The sequence goes on along the minus strand of JAUCMU010000046.1, from coordinate 14,038,134 downwards.
GATTGTTACCAGTGCCACACCTGTTTCTGTTCATCCCTGATTACAGTCCTAGTTTTTAAATAATATGTTTCTTTGTCTGCTATCCTTTTATATGCAGTATGTTTGATTGTACCCATTGAATTATTATTAAAAAGAAAACTGTATTCCTTCGTCATGCGCTTTTTGTTTAGCACACCAGACACATAACAGTACTGAGTGGTATTAATTAACAACATGCACTTACTCTAAAGAAGCAGTTAGGACTAAGGTTAGTTGCATGTAATTATGCATAATGTATTGTTTGCTATAAGGACATGTAACATGTAACAAGATAGTGCTATAAAACAGTTTAACTACATCCGGATTTGTGAAGGGTTGATGAAAATAAAAGGGAATTGTGACTTTAATTGTTGTGTGCTAATATTTTGTTCTTATAGAAAAATAGGTACATACTTAACAACACCAACATTTCCACAGCACATGTTTGTTGGGTAACCAGATGTTAGTTTGCCAGCAATAAAAAGTGCAGTTGATATGGTTGTATGTCTGTAAGAAATATAATATATATACATAGCATAAATAAATAAAAAATCTACCTTCCTATAGAGCTTCCTTTGCAGCACTTTAGTCCAGTAGTTTGACTGAAGGAAAATGACTTACTGTAGGTGAGGCAACATTCATGCCTGACATTTCTGTGTGACATAAGCGTAACTCTAAACAACAGTTTTCACCCCACCCCTGCTGTGGCTATTTATATCCTAATATCATGGCAAGTACTTTATCTTGCAGAGTTTAATTGACCTTACAGGGGGGCGCAGGCACCCCAGGACAAAGCGGCAGTAAGATTAATGCAGCAGAGTGTTCAATGGGCTGGCGTTGAGGACTCTCAGAGGACTCTGGATGCTGAGTCTATACATTGCCAAGACTTGTCTCACAGGGTCTTTAGTGAAGGTGGACGTCCCTGCCCCTAATGCTCTGGTCGGAGGCCATGTGTCCCAAGCTGTCGACTGCATGGGCGTCTTATCTGAGGGACAGTCCATGCAGTTTTTGTCATTTTCAGTGTTGACATTACCTCTTTCGTCCAACCCTTTGTTTTGGTTTTAATTACATGTCGGACGATGAAGAGCCTGTCAGTGTATTTCTGTGTGGAGAGCATGCTAGTGTTTGAGACTCCATTGTGTTGTGAAGCTTGCACAGATTAGCTTTCCAGTGTAATCAGTAGGAAGTGCATTTTTTAAAGCACTATTGAGCTTCTGTGCTGTCTAAGAGCAACAATAACAATGCTGCAATGCTTTTTATGACTTGAAGTTTAACATTTCGTTGCCTAGGAAGAATGTGATAAGGTACCTTAACCCTAAAGCTGAGAATTTGCCATATCAAAGCTCGACTGCAACAAGACAGAATTTAGTCTGAAGTGTGAACGTACAGTAGTGTATTGTTCTTAACCGCTGCTGTTTGTACAATAGAGATAGACGTGACCGTGACAATGTTTTATTACATTGTTAGGTTTAAGTGTTAACAATGCATTGCCTATAGTGATGAATTATAACTTATATAATTTATATATATATATAAATATATACATTGTTTTGTTAAGAATGTCTCAGCATTTATTTTAATGTATTATCTTAATTATGGACACACTGGTTTGTAGTGCAAACAGTTTTATTGTTTACTGCACGTTGTTATTCTCCCCAACATTTACCCATAGCGGAAAAACAAACTGGAAGCCTCACCCATAGACTTACTACGGCATTGAGGAAAATGGTGGACACTTGTTTACCTGATATACCGTCCATGTGAAGAATAAGTAATCATATAATCAATACAAAATTAACTGTAGCCCAATTACGGGTATTTTCAAATGTAATTACAATTACAGTTACTACTCAGCATATATGTTATGAAAATATGAACATGCTATTAATAAAATTTATAGTTGCATATACCTAGCACAAAAGCATTAAACATTCTCAAATATATCAATGCTTGTGTGTTTCGTGCATCTACACAATGGCTGGGGAAAGGCTTTTGAACACAGATACTGTACAGTACAACATGTAATATCTCCCTATCTGTCTTGCCTGAACTCATTGCCTCAGAAACCCTCCCCTTTCTATCTGCGATCATGCCATGCTTAAATGTCACTAAACATGTGGTCTGTTTGGTCACCATAGGCTTATAAAGACACGTGTTTCCTATCTGTCACTCTCTTCTGCTCTCCTCATCTGTATGCTTGCGGGGACGGCCGGCCAGTGACTTCTTTGTGTAATCCATCCCTGCTCTGCATTGCTTGTCAAATTAATGAATCATCAGTCACCAGGTATTAAGGATTGAGAAGGCCTCAAGTGTCTGTCCCCTCGTCCTTTATTCACTGCTCCTTCAAAGGCAACCATCCCTTCGATCTGTCATAGTGTGGGGCCTGGACATGACAATGCTTACTATTGACGATGACAGCATTCACTGAAGATGATTTAAATGTATAGGTGCTGATCCTGACTCGTTTTTCAAGATTAGTAAGTCTGATTGACCAGTTTATGTAATGAGATTTGCCAAAAACCAGGACACACAACAGGATTCTGGGTCATTTTATGGAGAAACTGTCAGAAAAAGTGAATTTTCATTGAGTAACTTGTAGCTCATGTTATTCTCTATCATTTCTATTATATTCTGGAAGATATGGCTTGGAATTGTATACAAATACTCAATGCAATCCCTACCAAGTCTTTATTATACTCTAGTGGCAAGCTGTTACTTCGCTTTGCTGTTGTTAAAGTGGTTGCTAGTATGTTGTTAGGTGGCCACTACTTAGGGTGTGTTCTCAGTTGTCACATTTCGGTCGATTAAAATGAACTCTGGTGCAATTGCTCTGTCAGTGTGGTTCATTCGAGCAAGTGTTAGCGGTGCCATCCGAATCCTGGTGTGAACCAAACAAGTGGACCAAGACCGGCAAAAACATGGGTCTCGGTCCACTTCCAAACCAACTCTGGTGCACTTCTAAACGAATCAAAAACAGGAAGTAATTACTATATGCAACACTATACAACATGATTTGATGACAAGGAGCATAGAGGTGTAACATGACTGCATTTTGGTTAGTTTCAACTGGTTCGGACCAGAGCAATCAGTGTGGTGTGAAAAGGACCCAAAACGGCAGAAAAATGCTACAATGTATCATTTGTTGCCCTTGGTCCGGACCAAATGAACCGAACCACAGATGTGAAAGCACCCTAAGACAAAAAAGCTACATTTAGTTTTAAAACGATTAAAAATATAATCTAAAATATAATATCAAATATCTAGTGTTTGTGAATCTCTTTTTCATTTAAAGTATTATAGCAATGGTGATAAACAAAAATCTTTCAAATAAAAAATAAACAATTTGTTATACTGTTATTTTTTTCTTTTTAATGAACGCCCTTATAAAAATATAAATTAAGCTGTATATTTTGAAGTATAAAAACCCACTTGTGTGTAAGAAAGCATGATTTAACATATTTTACCTACTATTTCAATAATGAAGGAGAAATAATAAAATGAATCAAACCAATATCACAATTTGTAAAATCACCCTCCCCCCCATATCAACCTCCAAACATGCAAGCGGTCATTTAAAAACAAATACACAAGTACTGCGAAGCATCAGTAGAATTTAAAATAGACTCAGTTTTCAGATACTGCCTTAATCTGCAGAACATTAAATATGAGCCTACAGAACAGCAAGTGTGCAATTCTTACCAGAGTCCTTAGCCAGCATTCTTCACAGTGCACGTGCCAACACTGGATGGAGGTGAGTGGCATTGTATATGAGTCCTGAGGTAGAGAAACGAGACCAAAAAAAAAAAAAAAGAAGCAATGATTAATTTAACCAGGTCAACTGAACATAAATTCACATCTAGCCACCCACATACACAACATCAGACGTCACTAGACAGCACCAGCACAGCACAGATCGGCCATGGGGGGCAGGCAGGTGGGCAGTGAGGGAGCATGAGGGGCAGTGCAGGGGTCAGGCGGGGGTCAGGCCAATGGGAGCACAGAGAGCCTTACCCTCCGGAGCGGCAGCAGCTTCTTAATCCCACTGCTGGCCACAGTGGCAGTGCTGCAGCCCGTTACGTAGCCTCTGTACAAACAGTACACGCCGAGCTGCAGGGCCTCTGCGCTCCCGTGCCTCTCGACCGCCTGATGCTTGCCATCAGCCCCTGTTTGGGTCGGCTTGCGCTGCAGGGATATTCAAGAGCGGCACTGAGAACAAGAATGTGGCCGCTACGGCAAGCACAGACACACACATCAGACCAATGGGTGCAGTTATCAACAGAAGCTGAGCCAGGATGAAAGGGATGATCGGGAGTTCTGTTGCATTTTACTGTGAATATTAAGTTTGGATACTATGCTAAGCAGTCTGAAACGCACTTTGAGTTCAAATAATTTACTGAATATTAATTTTTCTGGTCTGCTATATATAACCGATAACCAGCAGGGGGCAGTAGACAGCCACTGGAAAATGCTCAACCTCAATCGACTGCATGACAAAGAAGCAAACAGACAAAAGTCTTGAATCTTTCCAATTAAATGATCAAAACATTCACAAGCCACTTTATTAAGACCAGATCTGATCAGTCTCTGTATGACATTTTGGATGTTTTTTTTCTTTTGTCAGGATGGATCGAATCTACCTTAGAACCAACCAACAGAGGCATGCCAGGTTAGTCAGAAGCACCTACAGGAATAAAGCTGAAAATGTTTAGCATATATATCCAATAGGACGGCCACTTCTCACTCTAAAAGAACTCCTTCAACAGAACCTTATTGTGCGGCTAAATTTCCTGTCCATGCGTGATTAAAGTCGAAGGAGGCAAACCATCACAAAGCTTTAGCCGGCTGGGTGCATGATTGCGGGTGTTAGGTTATATCACCACGGCATGTTATTAAGGATGGGTTAGAACCAAACACACCCACATGAACGCACATATTATTGACAAGCGAGAGTTCTCACCATGCATATGAGACACTTGTATCGGTCTCCTCTGAGGATCTGCTTTTCCAGTTCTCTTATGCGGGCCTTTAGCGCCTCCAGTGTGGTCGCTGTGGAGTCCTCCGTGATCCTACAGGTAAAAAAATATATAAATAATTTGTTAAATTAGAGCACCGCAAACCAGTTTGGCTCCTACATAAAACCGAAACAGTGGAATGTTAATTACTTTTTTCAAAGTTGCGCAGTCACGCAAATTTGCAATTTACATTTGCAAAGCAACCACAGAGCTTCAGTTCAGACAAACATGACTGCTAACTCCCCAAAACACTAATGCAAAATTAAAAACAGACGGCCCAACTGGAAACAGTGAATTCATCACTGCTAAGGACAATGATGTCAATATGAACCAATATGTTCTTTTTGTTCTTTATTGTACCACCATTTCAAATCTTATTAAACATGGCACTGGGCTTCCTCAGTCCTCTGAGGTCACGCTCGCGCTAGTTCCCCCAACTTCTCACCTCTCAGGCTTTCACTAAACATCCCTGAGACAAATGCTTTTCAGCTGCTGAATGTATATTTAACACTGTCCACAGCATATGAACTCGCAATAACTAAATCAATATGGCCACCATTGATTGTGCGGCGAGGCGCTTGGCGAGATGTTTATGGTGATCCGCTCATTTTCCAGCCAGATGGAGCACTGATCTACAGTATTGATTTAACGTTGCGCCAGCGTTCTCCTAGGCACAATCCCCCCGATTAGTGCCTGCCGTTCCACTGCCTTTTCCAATAGCTTCATTTATTACATGCCTGTGTGACTCCGCAATGAGTACATGCTCACCACACATACTAGGACATGGGCCTCTCGGTAATCAGGCAGTATTAGAATGTAAATCAAGGAAGGGCTATTAAACGGAAAGAACCATTTATGGACTCAGCATCTCCAATAAGACCAACCTAAAGTAAGAACAATGACAGTGTAGATGAAAGAATCATGGGCACCTTGAGAACTAAAGCTTCAAATCTGGGAGCCAGGAATTAAACGTGTCCCATTTCATTTAGAGTACCAACAGATCATTTCTTCTGTATTGTGGCTTGAATATGAATTTCAGAAAGAATAAAAAGGGAGGAGGTTGTTCATTAGATGGAGGTCATACTGAATGCAAGCTTTCGACTTCTTCAGGCATCTTCTCAGGATCACCCTAAACCTCACCCAAGTTTATCTCAAAAAGCCCCAACAACACAACGACCTTGACCAAGGAGAGCGAGTCGTCCGGGCGGTCGATTCCCTACAGCCTACAATCAGCACAGGGACTATAAAGCTTTAAAATCTCTTCTTATTAGTGGCCGGCTTGTAAAAAAGCATTTAGTCTTGATTAGCGTGCATGCTTATAAAGCAGACAGGAGAGTAGGTGTGCCGTGCTCCATGCCTGCTGTTTTTCTTTAACAGCTTCATAAATCGCTGTGGTTCACTTGCCCGTATGCCGTCACCGGCCCTACAAAAGAATACAACTTCCCCCCGCCCCCGAAGTAATGCGACGACCCGCTCCGGCATGAATATTCATTGTGTGGTGCTTTATAGAAAACCACATTCTAAAAGTTATTTAATTCCCCGGGGTAATAAAACAGGGTTTTACGCTTTCTTTGTGTGGACGGAGATGAAGAGATGGTTTGGGGGGGAAGAGAGCGAGCAAGTCTGTGTTTTAATACAAAAGCAGGTGTAAAACCTGGAGAGGGGTGGCTAGGTAAGTTCAAAAGCGAAAATCTTCAAGGTGCCGTAGAGTGTGTGGGAGAAAGTTTTAAACATATTAAACACAGGCCTTGGAGCGGTGTGCTGGCTGAATAATGCCAATGACGTCATCTAGGGAAGGAATAATGCCATTTCAATTAAGAGTTTAAGTCAGAAAACCACAATGAGGAACGACATCCAAACTAATAATGTCACTCACCTACAGCTGTGGTCTATAACGGCACACCCATTATATTAAAAATCTATTTGGATGTTAAAACCAACGATGGACGTGCTTTCGATGGAATGCTTTATACAGACATCACTCTCTATTAGGGGATATTTCTATTTTTAAGCAACAAATGCACAAGTTAAAACAGGAAGTAGATGAAGCTTGCACTGCTATTTCGCATTGCCATTACGATCTGGCTCTGAGTGTGAAGCTATTTCTCATTTCATTATCCTGCCCCTTAACCATCCGTCTCCATCAGAGCCGAGCCTAAATGTAGAAGGCGGTCTAATCTATAGGTCTATATGGCCTGACACGAGAACACATGAGTTACAAGTACGGACAGATACTGGGAGATCTTTATAAAGTCACTTGGCTGCCAATCAATCCTTATCGGTGCAAAATTAAACTTTAACATCAGCTTGTAATTAAAAAAAATATCTATATCTAATAAAATAAGGGGAAAAAAACTTAAATATAGAGGTATATAAAATGCAAAAAGAATGTTCCTTAAAATCAACCAGCTGCAAAAAATAACTAAAAATAACTAAAAATAAACTAAATCATCATTAATGAATTAATTGAATGAATGTGATTATTGTGGCGGTACAAGTTGGCAAAGAAGCCCTCATTTATCATGTGCAGAATGAGCGGGGACAGAGGCGACCCCTGTACCCAGAGATCATTACCCATCTAGGCACAGGATAGCTTGGAGAATTCATCAGCCCCCTCTGCCTTACGGAGACACACATGTATACAATTTACACAACTCACACGACACAATAACACGCTGACCCTCTTTCTCCAACACACACACACACAATCCACAATGAATCACTGTAACTAAAAGGGACAAGTCTCATTTTCATTGCAGATTGAAATGCATGCGTTATACAAACAGAGGGGTTGGGATTGTTTTCAGGCTGGAAGTGGAATGAAATGATTTCAGCTCCTTATGTGGCCTCTTTAAAGCTCGCTCAGATTAAGACCCCTCACTTCAGGAAATTGGAAATTAAACAATGGCACAGTCATTCCGGTAAATCTGCATGCTTCATCCATTTGACGCACACCACGGAGAAAAAAAATATATAAATAAACAGCATAAGTGCGTCATTTTTGTGAAGCTACATTTCAAAAGCTCCAGGAAAAGCCTTGTGTTTGGCTAGGAAAGGGTTAATACACATCCCTCCCCCTTCTCATGACCCCTCAGGATTTGATTAATGATATCATCATTGAGATTTATCTCCCAGGCCCCTTTCATAAGACAATATCGCCTAACATCCTGTGATACCTGATCAAATCAGCAAAAGAAGAAAGGAGAGGTGCTCTTCGGAGAAGAGGGCTCTACTGTCGGGGAGAGATGGATAGATTCAGACGGAGGGCCGAGGAGGACGGGCACAGACTGGGAGAAATATTGCGAGCGATATTAAATAAACGAGTGTGTGTCACGTCTGGAGCTAAGCGCTAAGCTAATAAAACGGGTGGCGGGTGGGTTGTGCTCATTGCTCGCTCTTCTCTATGACATCAAACAGCTGCGGTGATTCATACCCCGGCCGGCTAAAACACTTAATGCCCCCCGATACAACGCGATGGCTAGTCTAAACGGCTGCCTGCTGCTCCGAGTATGTGCGCGGAGGGAGGGCGAAAGTGAGCCGGTCTCTACGGAGGAAAGCAATGAATCAATCTAAGCTGTCACGCTCCTGCAGCTCCACTTAGGAATCCCGTTCTGTCCATTTTCATCCTCCTACTTGCACACCCATGCTCGGACAGAGACACACAGTGTTCATAACATCATCCACTAACATTCATTTCCACACACTCAGTCAAACCTATCACGCAACAGTGTGCAAAGTCACGCTTTTAACCGCTGGTCGTGGTAAATGTGGTTAACAAACGCGATTTCAATTGCAGACCGGAGCTGACATCAAGCTCGCGCTACGGATGAAGACATTCGCAGACGCACACTTCACTGGAGATGGGTGAGAAGAACGTGCTCACAACGTGCTGACGAGAAAAATCAATTGCTTCGGGTCTGCTGTGCTTATTCACTAGTTATCCGCCCCTGATATTTAATATGGGGCCCCATGATGGCCGCCCGCACAAGATTGATTCAGCTACACTAGAAAAATCTCCCTAGAGAAAGCGACTCAGAGGAGACAAGAGACGGAAAGAGAGGACCATGAATTTCTGGGGTGCGTTTTAGAAATACTCTGGAATGTTCGGATTTAAAAAAAAAAAAAAAAAATTGTGTGGGTGAAAATTTAAATATAAAATATAACAAAAAACATGTATTAAATTTTTTATTTTTTTTTTATTCATATATATATATATATATATATATATATATATATATATATATATAATCCTGCCCCTTAACCATCCGTCTCCATCAGAGCCGAGCCTAAATGTAGAA